>CAJUXP010000190.1:0-65640 GCA_910591515.1 Cerceris rybyensis
ATAAAAAACGCATCCGCGCTGAATCGGTGTATCAAAATGCGTTTATTTCATCTCTGCGGACGCTTTTGTCTCCGCTGTCACTGCGGAGGCAAAAAACGCATCTAGCGGTGAACTTGTGTAGCAAAATGTGTTTTTTACCATCTCCAATGGTCGTTTTTTTCTCAGCAGCAACCGCGGAGATAAAAAACGCATCCGCGCTGAATCGGTATAGCAAAATGCGTTTATTTCATCTCTGCGGGCGCTTTTGTCTCCGCTGTCACTGCGAAGGAAAAAGTCGCATCCAGCGGTGAACTTGTGTAGCAAAATGTGTTTTTTATCATCTCCAATGGTCGTTTTTTTCTCAGCAGTAACTGCGGAGATAAAAAACGCATCCGCGCTGATAATCGGTGTATCAAAATGCGTTTATTTCATCTCTGCGGGCGCTCTTGTCTCCGCTGTCACTGCGGAGGCAAAAAACGCATCCAGCGGTGAACTTGTGTAGCAAAATGTGTTTTTTACAATCTCCAATGGTCGTTTTTTTCTCATCAGCAACCGCGGAGATAAAAAACGCATCCGTGTTGAATCGGTGTAGCAAAACGCGGTTATTTCATCTCTGCGGGCGCTTTTGTCTCCGCTGTCACTGCGAAGGCAGAAGTCTCATCCAGCGATGAACTTGTGTAGCAAAATGTGTTTTTTATCATCTCCAATGGTCGTTTTTTTCTCAGCAGCAGCCGCGGAGATAAAAAACGCATCCGCGCTGAATCGGTTTATCAAATGCGTTTATTTCATCTCTGCGGGCGCTTTTGTCTCCACTGTCACTGCGGAGGCAAAAAACGCATCCAGCGGTGAACTTGTGTAGCAAAATGTGTTTTTTACAATCTCCAATGGTCGTTTTTTTCTCAGCAGCAACCGCGGAGATAAAAAACGCATCCGTGCTGAATCGGTGTAGCAAAACGCGTTTATTTCATCTCTGCGGGCGCTTTTGTCTCCGCTGTCACTGCGAAGGCAAAAGTCTCATCCAGCGGTGAACTTGTGTAGCAAAATGTGTTTTTTATCATCTCCAATGGTCGTTTTTTTCTCAGCAGCAGCCGCGGAGATAAAAAACGCATCCGCGCTGAATCGGTGTATCAAAATGCGTTTATTTCATCTCTGCGGACGCTTTTGTCTCCGCTGTCACTGCGGAGGCAAAAAACGCATCCAGCGGTGAACTTGTGTAGCAAAATGTGTTTTTTACCATCTCCAATGGTCGTTTTTTTCTCAGCAGCAACCGCGGAGATAAAAAACGCATCCGCGCTGAATCGGTGTAGCAAAATGCGTTTATTTCATCTCTGCGGGCGCTTTTGTCTCCGCTGTCACTGCGGAGGCAAAAAATGCATACAGCGGTGAACTTGTGTAGCAAAATGTGTTTTTTATCATCTCCAATGGTCGTTTTTTTCTCAGCAGCAACCGCGGAGATAAAAAACGCATCCGCGGTGAATCGGTGTAGCAAAATGCGTTTCTTTCATTTCTGCGGGCGCTTTTGTCTCCGCTGTCACTGCGGAGGCAAAAGTCTCATCCAGCGGTGAACTTGTGTAGCAAAATGTGTTTTTTATCATCTCCAATGGTCGTTTTTTTCTCAGCAGCACCCGCGGAGATAAAAAACGCATCCGCGCTGAATCGGTGTATCAAAATGCGTTTATTTCATCTCTGCGGGCGCTTTTGTCTCCGCTGTCACTGCGAAGGAAAAAGTCGCATCCAGCGGTGAACTTGTGTAGCAAAATGTGTTTTTTATCATCTCCAATGGTCGTTTTTTTCTCAGCAGTAACCGCGGAGATAAAAAACGCATCCGCGCTGATAATCGGTGTATCAAAATGCGTTTATTTCATCTCTGCGGGCGCTCTTGTCTCCGCTGTCACTGCGGAGGCAAAAAACGCATCCAGCGGTGAACTTGTGTAGCAAAATGTGTTTTTTACAATCTCCAATGGTCGTTTTTTTCTCATCAGCAACCGCGGAGATAAAAAACGCATCCGTGTTGAATCGGTGTAGCAAAACGCGGTTATTTCATCTCTGCGGGCGCTTTTGTCTCCGCTGTCACTGCGAAGGCAGAAGTCTCATCCAGCGATGAACTTGTGTAGCAAAATGTGTTTTTTATCATCTCCAATGGTCGTTTTTTTCTCAGCAGCAGCGGCGGAGATAAAAAACGCATCCGCGCTGAATCGGTGAAGCAAAATGCGTTTTTTTCATCTCTGTGGGCGCTTTTGTCTCCGCTGTCACTGCGGAGGCAAAAGTCGCATCCAGCGGTGAACTTGTGTAGCAAAATGTGTTTTTTATCATCTCCTATGGTCGTTTTTTTCTCAGCAGCAACCGCGGAGATAAAAAACGCATCCGCGCTGAATCGGTGTAGCAAAATGCGTTTATTTCATCTCTGCGGGCGCTTTTGTCTCCGCTGTCACTGCGGAGGCAAAAACGCATCCAGCGGTGAATTTGTGTAGCAAAATGTGTTTTTTATAATCTCCAATGGTCGTTTTTTTCTCAGCAGCAACCGCGGAGATAAAAAACGCATCCGCGCTGAATCGGTGTAGCAAAATGCGTTTATTTCATCTCTGCGGGCGCTTTTGTCTCCGCTGTCACTGCGGAGGCAAAAAATGCATACAGCGGTGAACTTGTGTAGCAAAATGTGTTTTTTATCATCTCCAATGGTCGTTTTTTTCTCAGCAGCAACCGCGGAGATAAAAAACGCATCCGCGGTGAATCGGTGTAGCAAAATGCATTTCTTTCATTTCTGCGGGCGCTTTTGTCTCCGCTGTCACTGCGGAGGCAAAAGTCTCATCCAGCGGTGAACTTGTGTACCAAAATGTGTTTTTTATCATCTCCAATGGTCGTTTTCTTCTCAGCAGCAACCGCGGAGATAAAAAACGCATCCGCGCTGAATCGGTGTAGCAAAATGCGTTTTTTTCATTTCTGCGGGCGCTGTTGTCTCCGCTGTCACTGCGGAGGCAAAAAACGCATCCAGCGGTGAACTTGTTTAGCAAAATGTGTTTTTTATCATCTCCTATGGTCGTTTTTTTCTCAGCAGCAACCGCGGAGATAAAAAACGCATCCGCGCTGAATCGGTATAGCAAAATGCGTTTATTTCATCTCTGCGGGCGCTTTTGTCTCCGCTGTCACTGCGAAGGAAAAAGTCGCATCCAGCGGTGAACTTGTGTAGCAAAATGTGTTTTTTATCATCTCCAATGGTCGTTTTTTTCTCAGCAGTAACCGCGGAGATAAAAAACGCATCCGCGCTGATAATCGGTGTATCAAAATGCGTTTATTTCATCTCTGCGGGCGCTCTTGTCTCCGCTGTCACTGCGGAGGCAAAAAACGCATCCAGCGGTGAACTTGTGTAGCAAAATGTGTTTTTTACAATCTCCAATGGTCGTTTTTTTCTCATCAGCAACCGCGGAGATAAAAAACGCATCCGTGTTGAATCGGTGTAGCAAAACGCGGTTATTTCATCTCTGCGGGCGCTTTTGTCTCCGCTGTCACTGCGAAGGCAGAAGTCTCATCCAGCGATGAACTTGTGTAGCAAAATGTGTTTTTTATCATCTCCAATGGTCGTTTTTTTCTCAGCAGCAGCCGCGGAGATAAAAAACGCATCCGCGCTGAATCGGTGAAGCAAAATGCGTTTTTTTCATCTCTGCGGGCGCTTTAGTCTCCGCTGTCACTGCGGAGGCAAAAGTCGCATCCAGCGGTGAACTTGTGTAGCAAAATGTGTTTTTTATCATCTCCTATGGTCGTTTTTTTCTCAGCAGCAACCGCGGAGATAAAAAACGCATCCGCGCTGAATCGGTGTAGCAAAATGCGTTTATTTCATCTCTGCGGGCGCTTTTGTCTCCGCTGTCACTGCGGAGGCAAAAACGCATCCAGCGGTGAATTTGTGTAGCAAAATGTGTTTTTTATAATCTCCAATGGTCGTTTTTTTCTCAGCAGCAACCACGGAGATAAAAAACGCATCCGCGCTGAATCGGTGTAGCAAAATGCGTTTATTTCATCTCTGCGGGCGCTTTTGTCTCCGCTGTCACTGCGAAGGCCAAAGACTCATCCAGCGGTGAACTTGTGTAGCAAAATGTCTTTTTTACCATCTCCAATGGTCGTTTTTTTCTCAGCAGCAACCGCGGAGATAAAAAACGCATCCGCGCTGAATCGGTGTAGCAAAATGCGTTTATTTCATCTCTGCGGGCGCTTTTGTCTCCGCTGTCACTGCGGAGGCAAAAAATGCATCCAGCGGTGAACATGTGTAGCAAAATGTGTTTTTTATCATCTCCAATGGTCGTTTTTTTCTCAGCAGCAACCGCGGAGATAAAAAACGCATCCGCGCTGAATCGGTGTATCAAAATGCGTTTATTTCATCACTGTGGGCGCTTTTGTCTCCGCTGTCACTGCGGAGGCAAAAAACGCATCCAGCGGTGAATTTGTGTAGCAAAATGTGTTTTTTACCATCTCCAATGGCCGTTTTTTTCTCAGCAGCAACCGCGGAAATAAAAAACGCATCCGCGCTGAATCGGTGTAGCAAAATGCGTTAATTTCATCTCTGCGGGCGCTTTTGTCTCCGCTGTCACTGCGAAGGCAAAAGTCGCATCCAGTGGTGAACTTGTGTAGCAAAATGTGTTTTTTATCATCTTCAATGGTCGTTTTTTTCTCAGCAGCAACCGCGGAGATAAACAACGCATCCGCGGTGAATCGGTGTAGCAAAATGCGTTTATTTCATCGCTGCGGGCGCTTTTGTCTCCGCTGTCACTGCGGAGGCAAAAAATGTATCCAGCGGTGAACTTGTGTAGCAAAATGTGTTTTTTACCATCTCCAATGGTCGTTTTTTTCTCAGCAGCAACCGCGGAGATAAAAAACGCATCCGCGCTGAATCGGTGTAGCAAAATGCGTTTATTTCAACTCTGTGGGCGCTTTTGTCTCCGCTGTCACTGCGGAGGCAAAAAACGCACCCAGCGGTGAACTTGTGTAGCAAAATGTATTTTTTATCATCTCCAATGGTCGTTTTTTTCTCAGCAGCAGCCGCGGAGATAAAAAACGCATCCGCGCTGAATCGGTGTATCAAAATGCGTTTATTTCATCTCTGCGAACGCTTTTGTCTCCGCTGTCACTGCAGAGGAAAAAACGCATCCAACGGTGAACTTGTGTAGCAAAATATGTTTTTTACCATCTCCAATGGTCGTTTTTTTCTCAGCACCAACCGCGGAGATAAAAAACGCATCCGCGCTGAATCGGTGTATCAAAATACGTTTATTTCATTTCTGCGGGCGCTTTTGTCTCCGCTGTCACTGCGGAGGCAAAAAACAGATCCAGCTGTGAACTTGTGTAGCAAAATGTGTTTTTATCATCTCCAATGGTCGTTTTTTTCTCAGCAGCAGCCGCGGAGATAAAAAACGCATCCGCGCTGAATCGGTGTATCAAAATGCGTTTATTTCATCTCTGCGGACGCTTTTGTCTCCGCTGTCACTGCGGAGGCAAAAAACGCATCCAGCGGTGAACTTGTGTAGCAAAATGTGTTTTTTACCATCTCCAATGGTCGTTTTTTTCTCAGCAGCAGCCGCGGAGATAAAAAACGCATCCGCGCTGAATCGGTGTATCAAAATGCGTTTATTTCATCTCTGCGGACGCTTTTGTCTCCGCTGTCACTGCGGAGGCAAAAAATGCATACAGCGGTGAATTTGTGTAGCAAAATGTGTTTTTTACCATCTCCAATGGTCGTTTTTTTCTCAGCAGCTACCGCGGAGATAAAAAACGCATCCGCGCTGAATCGGTGTATCAAAATGCGTTTATTTCATCTCTGCGGACGCTTTTGTCTCCGCTGTCACTGCGGAGGCAAAAAACGCATCTAGCGGTGAACTTGTGTAGCAAAATGTGTTTTTTACCATCTCCAATGGTCGTTTTTTTCTCAGCAGCAACCGCGGAGATAAAAAACGCATCCGCGCTGAATCGGTATAGCAAAATGCGTTTATTTCATCTCTGCGGGCGCTTTTGTCTCCGCTGTCACTGCGAAGGAAAAAGTCGCATCCAGCGGTGAACTTGTGTAGCAAAATGTGTTTTTTATCATCTCCAATGGTCGTTTTTTTCTCAGCAGTAACTGCGGAGATAAAAAACGCATCCGCGCTGATAATCGGTGTATCAAAATGCGTTTATTTCATCTCTGCGGGCGCTCTTGTCTCCGCTGTCACTGCGGAGGCAAAAAACGCATCCAGCGGTGAACTTGTGTAGCAAAATGTGTTTTTTACAATCTCCAATGGTCGTTTTTTTCTCATCAGCAACCGCGGAGATAAAAAACGCATCCGTGTTGAATCGGTGTAGCAAAACGCGGTTATTTCATCTCTGCGGGCGCTTTTGTCTCCGCTGTCACTGCGAAGGCAGAAGTCTCATCCAGCGATGAACTTGTGTAGCAAAATGTGTTTTTTATCATCTCCAATGGTCGTTTTTTTCTCAGCAGCAGCCGCGGAGATAAAAAACGCATCCGCGCTGAATCGGTTTATCAAAATGCGTTTATTTCATCTCTGCGGGCGCTTTTGTCTCCACTGTCACTGCGGAGGCAAAAAACGCATCCAGCGGTGAACTTGTGTAGCAAAATGTGTTTTTTACAATCTCCAATGGTCGTTTTTTTCTCAGCAGCAACCGCGGAGATAAAAAACGCATCCGTGCTGAATCGGTGTAGCAAAACGCGTTTATTTCATCTCTGCGGGCGCTTTTGTCTCCGCTGTCACTGCGAAGGCAAAAGTCTCATCCAGCGGTGAACTTGTGTAGCAAAATGTGTTTTTTATCATCTCCAATGGTCGTTTTTTTCTCAGCAGCAGCCGCGGAGATAAAAAACGCATCCGCGCTGAATCGGTGTATCAAAATGCGTTTATTTCATCTCTGCGGACGCTTTTGTCTCCGCTGTCACTGCGGAGGCAAAAAACGCATCCAGCGGTGAACTTGTGTAGCAAAATGTGTTTTTTACCATCTCCAATGGTCGTTTTTTTCTCAGCAGCAACCGCGGAGATAAAAAACGCATCCGCGCTGAATCGGTGTAGCAAAATGCGTTTATTTCATCTCTGCGGGCGCTTTTGTCTCCGCTGTCACTGCGGAGGCAAAAAATGCATACAGCGGTGAACTTGTGTAGCAAAATGTGTTTTTTATCATCTCCAATGGTCGTTTTTTTCTCAGCAGCAACCGCGGAGATAAAAAACGCATCCGCGGTGAATCGGTGTAGCAAAATGCGTTTCTTTCATTTCTGCGGGCGCTTTTGTCTCCGCTGTCACTGCGGAGGCAAAAGTCTCATCCAGCGGTGAACTTGTGTAGCAAAATGTGTTTTTTATCATCTCCAATGGTCGTTTTTTTCTCAGCAGCAGCCGCGGAGATAAAAAACGCATCCGCGCTGAATCGGTGTATCAAAATGCGTTTATTTCATCTCTGCGGGCGCTTTTGTCTCCGCTGTCACTGCGAAGGAAAAAGTCGCATCCAGCGGTGAACTTGTGTAGCAAAATGTGTTTTTTATCATCTCCAATGGTCGTTTTTTTCTCAGCAGTAACCGCGGAGATAAAAAACGCATCCGCGCTGATAATCGGTGTATCAAAATGCGTTTATTTCATCTCTGCGGGCGCTCTTGTCTCCGCTGTCACTGCGGAGGCAAAAAACGCATCCAGCGGTGAACTTGTGTAGCAAAATGTGTTTTTTACAATCTCCAATGGTCGTTTTTTTCTCATCAGCAACCGCGGAGATAAAAAACGCATCCGTGTTGAATCGGTGTAGCAAAACGCGGTTATTTCATCTCTGCGGGCGCTTTTGTCTCCGCTGTCACTGCGAAGGCAGAAGTCTCATCCAGCGATGAACTTGTGTAGCAAAATGTGTTTTTTATCATCTCCAATGGTCGTTTTTTTCTCAGCAGCAGCGGCGGAGATAAAAAACGCATCCGCGCTGAATCGGTGAAGCAAAATGCGTTTTTTTCATCTCTGTGGGCGCTTTTGTCTCCGCTGTCACTGCGGAGGCAAAAGTCGCATCCAGCGGTGAACTTGTGTAGCAAAATGTGTTTTTTATCATCTCCTATGGTCGTTTTTTTCTCAGCAGCAACCGCGGAGATAAAAAACGCATCCGCGCTGAATCGGTGTAGCAAAATGCGTTTATTTCATCTCTGCGGGCGCTTTTGTCTCCGCTGTCACTGCGGAGGCAAAAACGCATCCAGCGGTGAATTTGTGTAGCAAAATGTGTTTTTTATAATCTCCAATGGTCGTTTTTTTCTCAGCAGCAACCGCGGAGATAAAAAACGCATCCGCGCTGAATCGGTGGCAAAATGCGTTTATTTCATCTCTGCGGGCGCTTTTGTCTCCGCTGTCACTGCGAAGGCCAAAGACTCATCCAGCGGTGAACTTGTGTAGCAAAATGTCTTTTTTTACCATCTCCAATGGTCGTTTTTTTCTCAGCAGCAACCGCGGAGATAAAAAACGCATCCGCGCTGAATCGGTGTAGCAAAATGCGTTTATTTCATCTCTGCGGGCGCTTTTGTCTCCGCTGTCACTGCGGAGGCAAAAAATGCATCCAGCGGTGAACATGTGTAGCAAAATATGTTTTTTATCATCTCCAATGGGTCGTTTTTTTCTCAGCAGCAACCGCGGAGATAAAAAACGCATCCGCGCTGAATCGGTGTATCAAAATGCGTTTATTTCATCACTGTGGCGCTTTTTGTCTCCGCTGTCACTGCGGAGGCCAAAAAACGCATCCAGCGGTGAACTTGTGTAGCAAAATGTGTTTTTTACCATCTCCAATGGCCGTTTTTTTCTCAGCAGCAACCGCGGAAATAAAAAACGCATCCGCGCTGAATCGGTGTAGCAAAATGCGTTTATTTCATCTCTGCGGGCGCTCTTGTCTCCGCTGTCACTGCGGAGGCAAAAAACGCATCCAGCGGTGAACTTGTGTAGCAAAATGTGTTTTTTACAATCTCCAATGGTCGTTTTTTCTCATCAGCAACCGCGGAGATAAAAAACGCATCCGTGTTGAATCGGTGTAGCAAAACGCGGTTATTTCATCTCTGCGGGCGCTTTTGTCTCCGCTGTCACTGCGAAGGCAGAAGTCTGATCCAGCGATGAACTTGTGTAGCAAAATGTGTTTTTTATCATCTCCAATGGTCGTTTTTTTCTCAGCAGCAGCGGCGGAGATAAACAACGCATCCGCGCTGAATCGGTGAAGCAAAATGCGTTTTTTTCATCTCTGTGGGCGCTTTTGTCTCCGCTGTCACTGCGGAGGCAAAAGTCGCATCCAGCGGTGAACTTGTGTAGAAAAATGTGTTTTTTATCATCTCCTATGGTCGTTTTTTTCTCAGCAGCAACCGCGGAGATAAAAAACGCATCCGCGCTGAATCGGTGTAGCAAAATGCGTTTATTTCATCTCTGCGGGCGCTTTTGTCTCCGCTGTCACTGCGGAGGCAAAAACGCATCCAGCGGTGAATTTGTGTAGCAAAATGTGTTTTTTATAATCTCCAATGGTCGTTTTTTCTCAGCAGCACCGCGGAGATAAAAAACGCATCCGCGCTGAATCGGTGTAGCAAAATGCGTTTATTTCATCTCTGCGGGCGCTTTTGTCTCCGCTGTCACTGCGAAGGCCAAAGACTCATCCAGCGGTGAACTTGTGTAGCAAAATGTCTTTTTTACCATCTCCAATGGTCGTTTTTTTCTCAGCAGCAACCGCGGAGATAAAAAAACGCATCCGCGCTGAATCGGTGTAGCAAAATGCGTTTATTTCATCTCTGCGGGCGCTTTTGTCTCCGCTGTCACTGCGGAGGCAAAAAATGCATCCAGCGGTGAACATGTGTAGCAAAATATGTTTTTTATCATCTCCAATGGTCGTTTTTTTCTCAGCAGCAACCGCGGAGATAAAAAACGCATCCGCGCTGAATCGGTGTATCAAAATGCGTTTATTTCATCACTGTGGGCGCTTTTGTCTCCGCTGTCACTGCGGAGGCAAAAAACGCATCCAGCGGTGAACTTGTGTAGCAAAATGTGTTTTTTACCATCTCCAATGGCCGTTTTTTTCTCAGCAGCAACCGCGGAAATAAAAAACGCATCCGCGCTGAATCGGTGTAGCAAAATGCGTTAATTTCATCTCTGCGGGCGCTTTTGTCTCCGCTGTCACTGCGAAGGCAAAAGTCGCATCCAGTGGTGAACTTGTGTAGCAAAATGTGTTTTTTATCATCTCCAATGGTCGTTTTTTTCTCAGCAGCAACCGCGGAGATAAACAACGCATCCGCGGTGAATCGGTGTAGCAAAATGCGTTTATTTCATCGCTGCGGGCGCTTTTGTCTCCGCTGTCACTGCGGAGGCAAAAAATGTATCCAGCGGTGAACTTGTGTAGCAAAATGTGTTTTTTACCATCTCCAATGGTCGTTTTTTTCTCAGCAGCAACCGCGGAGATAAAAAACGCATCCGCGCTGAATCGGTGTAGCAAAATGCGTTTATTTCAACTCTGCGGGCGCTTTTGTCTCCGCTGTCACTGCGGAGGCAAAAAACGCACCCCAGCGCGTGAACTTGTGTAGCAAAATGTATTTTTTATCATCTCCAATGGTCGTTTTTTTCTCAGCAGCAGCCGCGGAGATAAAAAAACGCATCCGCGCTGAATCGGTGTATCAAAATGCGTTTATTTCATCTCTGCGAACGCTTTTGTCTCCGCTGTCACTGCAGAGGAAAAAACGCATCCAACGGTGAACTTGTGTAGCAAAATATGTTTTTTACCATCTCCAATGGTCGTTTTTTTCTCAGCACCAACCGCGGAGATAAAAAACGCATCCGCGCTGAATCGGTGTATCAAAATACGTTTATTTAATTTCTGCGGGCGCTTTTGTCTCCGCTGTCACTGCGGAGGCAAAAAACGGATCCAGCTGTGAACTTGTGTAGCAAAATGTGTTTTTATCATCTCCAATGGTCGTTTTTTTTCTCAGCAGCAGCCGCGGAGATAAAAAACGCATCCGCGCTGAATCGGTGTATCAAATGCGTTTATTTCATCTCTGCGGACGCTTTTGTCTCCCGCTGTCACTGCGGAGGCAAAAAACGCATCCAACGGTGAACTTGTGTAGCAAAATGTGTTTTTTTACCATCTCCAATGGTCGTTTTTTTCTCAGCAGCGACCGCGGAGATAAAAAACGCATCCGCGCTGAATCGGTGTACCAAAATGCGTTTATTTCATCTCTGCGGGCGCTTTTGTCTCCGCTGTCACTGCGGAGGCAAAAAATGCATACAGCGGTGAACTTGTGTAGCAAAATTTGTTTTCTATTATCTCCAATGGTCGTTTTTTTCTCAGCAGCAACCGCGGAGATAAAAAACGCATCCGCGGTGAAACGGTGTAGCAAAATGCGTTTCTTTCATCTCTGCGGACGCTTTTGTCTCCGCTGTCACTGCGGAGGCAAAAGTCTCATCCAGCGGTGAACTTGTGTACCAAAATGTGTTTTTTATCATCTCCAATGGTCGTTTTTTTCTCAGCAGCAACCGCGGAGATAAAAAACGCATCCGCGCTGATCGGTTTATCAAAATGCGTTTATTTCACCTCTGCGGGCGCTTTTGTCTCCACTGTCACTGCGGAGGCAAAAAACGCATCCAGCGGTGAACTTGTGTAGCAAAATGTGTTATTTACAATCTCCAATGGTCGTTTTTTCTCAGCAGCAACCGCGGAGATAAAAAACGCATCCGTGCTGAATTGGTGTAGCAAAAACGCGTTTATTTCATCTCTGCGGGCTCTTTTGTGTCCGCTGTCACTGCGATGGCAAAAGTGTCATTCAGCGGTGAACTTATGTAGCAAAATGTGTTTTTTATCATCTCCAATGGTCGTTTTTTACTCAGCAGCAGCCGCGGAGATAAAAAACGCATCCGCGCTGAATCGGTGTATCAAAAATGCGTTTATTTCATCTCTGCGGACGCTTTTGTCTCCGCTGTCACTGCGGAGGCAAAAAATGCATACAGCGGTGAATTTGTGTAGCAAAATGTGTTTTTTACCATCTCCAATGGTCGTTTTTTTTCTCAGCAGCTACCGCGGAGATAAAAAACGCATCCGCGCTGAATCGGTGTATCAAAATGCGTTTATTTCATCTCTGCGGACGCTTTTGTCTCCGCTGTCACTGCGGAGGCAAAAAACGCATCTAGCGGTGAACTTGTGTAGCAAAATGTGTTTTTTACCATCTCCAATGGTCGTTTTTTTCTCAGCAGCAACCGCGGAGATAAAAAACGCATCCGCGCTGAATCGGTGTATCAAACTGCGTTTATTTCATCTCTGCGGGCGCTTTTGTCTCCGCTGTCACTGCGGAGGCAAAAAACTGATCCAGCTGTGAACTTGTGTAGCAAAATGTGTTTTTTACCATCTCCAATGGTCGTTTTTATCTCAGCAGCAACCGCGGAGATAAAAAACGCATCCGCGCTGAATCGGTGTAGTAAAATGCGTTTATTTCATCTCTGCGGGCGTTCTTGTCTCCGCTGTCACTGCGGAGGCAAAAAACGCATCCAGCGGTGAACTTGTGTAGCAAAATGTGTTTTTTATCATCTCCAAAGGTCGTTTTTTCTCAGCAGCAACCGCGGAGACAAAAAACGCATCCGCGCTGAATCGGTGTATCAAAATGCGTTTATTTCATCTCTGCGGGCGCTCTTGTCTCCGCTGTCACTGCGGAGGCAAAAAATGCATACAGCGGTGAACTTGTGTAGCAAAATGTGTTTTTTATCATCTCCAATGGTCGTTTTTTTCTCAGCAGCAACCGCGGAGGCAAAAAACGCATCCGCGCTGAATCGGTTTATTAAAATGCGTTTATTTCATCTCTGCGGGCGCTTTTGTCTCCGCTGTCACTGCGGAGGCAAAAAATGTATCCAGCGGTGAACTTGTGTAGCAAAATGTGTTTTTTATCATCTCCAATGGTCGTTTTTTTCTCAGCAGCAACCGCGAAGATAAAAAACGCATCCGCGCTGAATCGGTGTAGCAAAATGCGTTACTTTCATCTCTGCGGGCGCTTTTGTCTCCGCTGTCACTGCGGAGGCAAAAGTCTCATCCAGCGGTGAACTTGTGTACGAAAATGTGTTTTTTATCATCTCCAATGGTCGTTTTTTTCTCAGCAGCAACCGCGGAGATAAAAAAACGCATCCGCGCTGAATCGGTTTATCAAATGCGTTTATTTCATCTCTGCGGGCGCTTTTGTCTCCACTGTCACTGCGGAGGCAAAAAACGCATCCAGCGGTGAACTTGTGTAGCAAAATGTGTTATTTACAATCTCCAATGGTCGTTTTTTCTCAGCAGCAACCGCGGAGATAAAAAACGCATCCGTGCTGAATCGGTGTAGCAAAACGCGTTTATTTCATCTCTGCGGGCTCTTTTGTGTCCGCTGTCACTGCGATGGCAAAAGTGTCATTCAGCGGTGAACTTATGTAGCAAAATGTGTTTTTTATCATCTCCAATGGTCGTTTTTTACTCAGCAGCAGCCGCGGAGATAAAAAACGCATCCGCGCTGAATCGGTGTATCAAAATGCGTTTATTTCATCTCTGCGGACGCTTTTGTCTCCGCTGTCACTGCGGAGGCAAAAAATGCATACAGCGGTGAATTTGTGTAGCAAAATGTGTTTTTTACCATCTCCAATGGTCGTTTTTTTCTCAGCAGCTACCGCGGAGATAAAAAACGCATCCGCGCTGAATCGGTGTATCAAAATGCGTTTATTTCATCTCTGCGGACGCTTTTGTCTCCGCTGTCACTGCGGAGGCAAAAAACGCATCTAGCGGTGAACTTGTGTAGCAAAATGTGTTTTTTACCATCTCCAATGGTCGTTTTTTTCTCAGCAGCAACCGCGGAGATAAAAAACGCATCCGCGCTGAATCGGTGTATCAAACTGCGTTTATTTCATCTCTGCGGGCGCTTTTGTCTCCGCTGTCACTGCGGAGGCAAAAAACGGATCCAGCTGTGAACTTGTGTAGCAAAATGTGTTTTTTACCATCTCCAATGGTCGTTTTTATCTCAGCAGCAACCGCGGAGATAAAAAACGCATCCGCGCTGAATCGGTGTAGTAAAATGCGTTTATTTCATCTCTGCGGGCGTTCTTGTCTCCGCTGTCACTGCGGAGGCAAAAAACGCATCCAGCGGTGAACTTGTGTAGCAAAATGTGTTTTTTATCATCTCCAAAGGTCGTTTTTTCTCAGCAGCAACCGCGGAGACAAAAAACGCATACGCGCTGAATCGGTGTATCAAAATGCGTTTATTTCATCTCTGCGGGCGCTCTTGTCTCCGCTGTCACTGCGGAGGCAAAAAATGCATACAGCGGTGAACTTGTGTAGCAAAATGTGTTTTTTATCATCTCCAATGGTCGTTTTTTTCTCAGCAGCAACCGCGGAGACAAAAAACGCATCCGCGCTGAATCGGTTTATTAAAATGCGTTTATTTCATCTCTGCGGGCGCTTTTGTCTCCGCTGTCACTGCGGAGGCAAAAAATGTATCCAGCGGTGAACTTGTGTAGCAAAATGTGTTTTTTTATCATCTCCAATGGTCGTTTTTTTCTCAGCAGCAACCGCGGAGATAAAAAACGCATCCGCGCTGAATCGGTGTATCAAAATGCGTTTATTTCATCACTGTGGGCGCTTTTGTCTCCGCTGTCACTGCGGAGGCAAAAGTCGCATCCAGCGGTGAACTTGTGTAGCAAAATGTGTTTTTTATCATCTCCTATGGTCGTTTTTTTCTCAGCAGCAACCGCGGAGATAAAAAACGCATCCGCGCTGAATCGGTGTAGCAAAATGCGTTTATTTCATCTCTGCGGGCGCTTTTGTCTCCGCTGTCACTGCGGAGGCAAAAACGCATCCAGCGGTGAATTTGTGTAGCAAAATGTGTTTTTTATAATCTCCAATGGTCGTTTTTTTCTCAGCAGCAACCGCGGAGATAAAAAACGCATCCGCGCTGAATCGGTGTAGCAAAATGCGTTTATTTCATCTCTGCGGGCGCTTTTGTCTCCGCTGTCACTGCGAAGGCCAAAGACTCATCCAGCGGTGAACTTGTGTAGCAAAATGTCTTTTTTACCATCTCCAATGGTCGTTTATTTCTCAGCAGCAACCGCGGAGATAAAAAACGCATCCGCGCTGAATCGGTGTAGCAAAATGCGTTTATTTCATCGCTGCGGGCGCTTTTGTCTCCGCTGTCACTGCGGAGGCAAAAAATGTATCCAGCGGTGAACTTGTGTAGCAAAATGTGTTTTTTACCATCTCCAATGGTCGTTTTTTTCTCAGCAGCAACCGCGGAGATAAAAAACGCATCCGCGCTGAATCGGTGTAGCAAAATGCGTTTATTTCAACTCTGCGGGCGCTTTTGTCTCCGCTGTGACTGCGGAGGCAAAAAACGCACCCAGCGGTGAACTTGTGTAGCAAAATGTATTTTTTATCATCTCCAATGGTCGTTTTTTTCTCAGCAGCAGCCGCGGAGATAAAAAACGCATCCGCGCTGAATCGGTGTATCAAACTGCGTTTATTTCATCTCTGCGAACGCTTTTGTCTCCGCTGTCACTGCAGAGGAAAAAACGCATCCAACGGTGAACTTGTGTAGCAAAATATGTTTTTTACCATCTCCAATGGTCGTTTTTTTTCTCAGCACCAACCGCGGAGATAAAAAACGCATCCGCGCTGAATCGGTGTATCAAAATACGTTTATTTAATTTCTGCGGGCGCTTTTGTCTCCGCTGTCACTGCGGAGGCAAAAAACGGGTCCAGCTGTGAACTTGTGTAGCAAAATGTGTTTTTATCATCTCCAATGGTCGTTTTTTTCTCAGCAGCAGCCGCGGAGATAAAAAACGCATCCGCGCTGAATCGGTGTATCAAAATGCGTTTATTTCATCTCTGCGGACGCTTTTGTCTCCGCTGTCACTGCGGAGGCAAAAAACGCATCCAGCGGTGAACTTGTGTAGCAAAATGTGTTTTTTACCATCTCCAATGGTCGTTTTTTTCTCAGCAGCAACCGCGGAGATAAAAAACGCATCCGCGCTGAATCGGTGTAGCAAAATGCGTTTATTTCATCTCTGCGGGCGCTTTTGTCTCCGCTGTCACTGCGGAGGCAAAAAATGCATACAGCGGTGAACTTGTGTAGCAAAATTTGTTTTTTATTATCTCCAATGGTCGTTTTTTTCTCAGCAGCAACCGCGGAGATAAAAAACGCATCCGCGGTGAATCGGTGTAGCAAAATGCGTTTCTTTCATCTCTGCGGGCGCTTTTGTCTCCGCTGTCACTGCGGAGGCAAAAGTCTCATCCAGCGGTGAACTTGTGTACCAAAATGTGTTTTTTATCATCTCCAATGGTCGTTTTTTTCTCAGCAGCAACCGCGGAGATAAAAAACGCATCCGCGCTGAATCGGTTTATCAAAATGCGTTTATTTCATCTCTGCGGGCGCTTTTGTCTCCACTGTCACTGCGGAGGCAAAAAACGCATCCAGCGGTGAACTTGTGTAGCAAAATGTGTTATTTACAATCTCCAATGGTCGTTTTTTCTCAGCAGCAACCGCGGAGATAAAAAACGCATCCGTGCTGAATCGGTGTAGCAAAACGCGTTTATTTCATCTCTGCGGGCTCTTTTGTGTCCGCTGTCACTGCGATGGCAAAAGTGTCATTCAGCGGTGAACTTATGTAGCAAAATGTGTTTTTTATCATCTCCAATGGTCGTTTTTTTCTCAGCAGCAGCCGCGGAGATAAAAAACGCATCCGCGCTGAATCGGTGTATCAAAATGCGTTTATTTCATCTCTGCGGACGCTTTTGTCTCCGCTGTCACTGCGGAGGCAAAAAATGCATACAGCGGTGAATTTGTGTAGCAAAATGTGTTTTTTACCATCTCCAATGGTCGTTTTTTTTCTCAGCAGCTACCGCGGAGATAAAAAACGCATCCGCGCTGAATCGGTGTATCAAAATGCGTTTATTTCATCTCTGCGGACGCTTTTGTCTCCGCTGTCACTGCGGAGGCAAAAAACGCATCTAGCGGTGAACTTGTGTAGCAAAATGTGTTTTTTACCATCTCCAATGGTCGTTTTTTTCTCAGCAGCAACCGCGGAGATAAAAAACGCATCCGCGCTGAATCGGTGTAGCAAAATGCGTTTATTTCATCTCTGCGGGCGCTTTTGTCTCCGCTGTCACTGCGGAGGCAAAAACGCATCCAGCGGTGAATTTGTGTAGCAAAATGTGTTTTTTATAATCTCCAATGGTCGTTTTTTTCTCAGCAGCAACCGCGGAGATAAAAAACGCATCCGCGCTGAATCGGTGTAGCAAAATGCGTTTATTTCATCTCTGCGGGCGCTTTTGTCTCCGCTGTCACTGCGAAGGCCAAAGACTCATCCAGCGGTGAACTTGTGTAGCAAAATGTCTTTTTTACCATCTCCAATGGTCGTTTTTTTCTCAGCAGCAACCGCGGAGATAAAAAACGCATCCGCGCTGAATCGGTGTAGCAAAATGCGTTTATTTCATCGCTGCGGGCGCTTTTGTCTCCGCTGTCACTGCGGAGGCAAAAAATGTATCCAGCGGTGAACTTGTGTAGCAAAATGTGTTTTTTACCATCTCCAATGGTCGTTTTTTTCTCAGCAGCAACCGCGGAGATAAAAAACGCATCCGCGCTGAATCGGTGTAGCAAAATGCGTTTATTTCAACTCTGCGGGCGCTTTTGTCTCCGCTGTGACTGCGGAGGCAAAAAACGCACCCAGCGGTGAACTTGTGTAGCAAAATGTATTTTTTATCATCTCCAATGGTCGTTTTTTTCTCAGCAGCAGCCGCGGAGATAAAAAACGCATCCGCGCTGAATCGGTGTATCAAACTGCGTTTATTTCATCTCTGCGAACGCTTTTGTCTCCGCTGTCACTGCAGAGGAAAAAACGCATCCAACGGTGAACTTGTGTAGCAAAATATGTTTTTTACCATCTCCAATGGTCGTTTTTTTCTCAGCACCAACCGCGGAGATAAAAAACGCATCCGCGCTGAATCGGTGTATCAAAATACGTTTATTTAATTTCTGCGGGCGCTTTTGTCTCCGCTGTCACTGCGGAGGCAAAAAACGGGTCCAGCTGTGAACTTGTGTAGCAAAATGTGTTTTTATCATCTCCAATGGTCGTTTTTTTCTCAGCAGTAACCGCGGAGATAAAAGACGCATCCGCGCTGAATCGGTGTAGTAAAATGCGTTTATTTCATCTCTGCGGGCGCTGTTGTCTCCGCTGTCACTGCGGAGCAAAAAAACGCATCCAGCGGTGAACTTGTGTAGCAAAATGTGTTTTTTACCATCTCCAATGGTCGTTTTTTTCTCAGCAGCAACCGCGAAGATAAAAAACGCATCCGCGCTGAATCGGTGTAGCAAAATGCGTTACTTTCATCTCTGCGGGCGCTTTTGTCTCCGCTGTCACTGCGGAGGCAAAAGTCTCATCCAGCGGTGAACTTGTGTATCAAAATGTGTTTTTTATCATCTCCTATGATCGTTTTTTTCTCAGCAGCAACCGCGGAGATAAAAAACGCATCCGCGCTGAATCGGTGTAGCAAAATGCGTTTCTTTCATCTCTGCGGGCGCATTTGTCTCCGCTGTCACTGCGGAGGCAAAAGTCGCATCCAGCTGTGAACTTGTGTAGCAAAATGAGTTTTTTATCATCTCCAATGGTCGTTTAGTTCTCAGCAGCAACCGCGGAGATAAAAAACGCATCCGCGCTGAATCGGTGTAGCAAAATGCGTTTATTTCATCTCTGCGGGCGCTTTTGTCTCCGCTGTCACTGCGAAGGCAAAAGTCGCATCCAGAGGTGAACTTGTGTAGCAAAATGTGTTTTTTACCATCTCCAATGGTCGTTTTTATCTCAGCAGCAACCGCGGAGATAAAAAACGCATCCGCGCTGAATCGGTGTAGTAAAATGCGTTTATTTCATCTCTGCGGGCGTTCTTGTCTCCGCTGTCACTGCGGAGGCAAAAAACGCATCCAGCGGTGAACTTGTGTAGCAAAATGTGTTTTTTATCATCTCCAAAGGTCGTTTTTTCTCAGCAGCAACCGCGGAGACAAAAAACGCATCCGCGCTGAATCGGTGTAGCAAAATGCGTTTATTTCATCTCTGCGGGCGCTCTTGTCTCCGCTGTCACTGCGGAGGCAAAAAATGCATACAGCGGTGAACTTGTGTAGCAAAATGTGTTTTTTACCATCTCCAATGGTCGTTTTTTTCTCAGTAGCAACCGCGGAGATAAAAAACGCATCCGCGCTGAATCGGTGTAGCAAAATGCGTTTATTTCATCTCTGCGGGCGCTTTTGTCTCCGCTGTCACTGCGAAGGCAAAAGTCGCATCCAGCGGTGAACTTGTGTAGCAAAAGTGTGTTTTTTACCATCTCCAATGGTCGTTTTTTTCTCAGCAGCAACCGCCGAGATAAAAAACGCATCCGCGCTGAATCGGTGTATCAAAATGCGTTTATTTCATCTCTGCGGGCGCTTTTGTCTCCGCTGTCACTGCGAAGGCAAAAACGCATCCAGCGGTGAAATTGTGTAGTAAAATTTGTTTTTTACCATCTCCAATGGTCGTTTTTTTCTCAGCAGCAACCGCGGAAATAAAAAACGCATCCGCGCTGAATCGGTGTAGCAAAATGCGTTTATTTCATCTCTGCGGGCGCTATTGTCTCCGCTGTCACTGCGGAGGCAAAACACGCATCCAGCGGTGAACTTGTGTAGCAAAATGTGTTTTTTTACCATCTCCAATGGTCGTTTTTTTCTCAGGAGCAACCACGGAGATAAAAAACGCATTCGCGCTGAATCGGTGTAGCAAAATGCGTTTATTTCATCTCTGCGGGCGCTTTTGTCTCCGCTGTCACTGCGAAGGCAAAAGTCTCATCCAGCGGTGAACTTGTGTAGCAAAATGTATTTTTTATCATCTCCAATGGTCGTTTTTTTCTCAGCAGCAGCCGCGGAGATAAAAAACGCATCCGCGCTGAATCGGTGTAGCAAAATGCGTTTATTTCATCTCTGCGGGCGCTTTTGTCTCCGCTGTCACTGCGGAGGCAAAACACGCATCCAGCGGTGCAGTCGTGTATCAAAATGTGTTTTTTACCATCTCCAATGTTCGTTTTTTTCTCAGCAGCAACCGCGGAGATAAAAAACGCATCCGCGCTGAATCGGTGTATCAAAATGCGTTTATTTCATCTCTGCGGGCGCTTTTGTCTCCGCTGTCACTGCGGAGGCAAAACACGCATCCAGCGGTGCAATCGTGTATCAAAATGTGTTTTTTACCATCTCCAATGTTCGTTTTTTTCTCAGCAGCAACCGCGGAGATAAAAAACGCATCCGCGCTGAATCGGTGTAGCAAAATGCGTTTATTTCATCTCTGCGAGCGCTTTTGTCTCCGCTGTACTGCGAAGGCAAAAGTCGCATCCAGCGATGAACTTGTGTAGCAAAATGTGTTTTTTATCATCTCCAATGGTCGTTTTTTTCTCAGCAGCAGCCGCGGAGATAAAAAACGCATCCGCGCTGAATCGGTGTATCAAAATGCGTTTATTTCATCTCTGCGGGCGCTTTTGTCTCCGCTGTCACAGCGGAGGCAAAAAACGGATCCAGCTGTGAACTTGTGTAGCAAAATGTGTTTTTTATCATCTCCAATTGTCGTTTTTTTCTCAGCAGCAACCGCGGAGATAAAAAACGCATCCGCGCTGAATCGGTGTATCAAAATGCGTTTATTTCATCTCTGCGGGCGCTTTTGTCTCCGCTGTCACTGCGGAGGCAAAACACGCATCCAGCGGTGCAATCGTGTATCAAAATGTGTTTTTTACCATCTCCAATGTTCGTTTTTTTCTCAGCAGCAACCGCGGAGATAAAAAACGCATCCGCGCTGAATCGGTGTAGCAAAATGCGTTTATTTCATCTCTGCGAGCGCTTTTGTCTCCGCTGTCACTGCGAAGGCAAAAGTCGCATCCAGCGATGAACTTGTGTATTAAAATGTGTTTTTTATCATCTCCAATGGTCGTTTTTTTCTCAGCAGCAACCGCGGAGATAAAAAACGCATCCGCGCTGAATCGGTGTATCAAAATGCGTTTATTTCATCTGTGCGGGCGCTTTTGTCTCCGCTGTCACTGCGGAGGCAAAAAACGCATCCAGCGGTGTACTTGTGTAGCAAAATGTGTTTTTTATCATCTCCTATGGTCGTTGGTTTTTACTCAGCAGCAACCGCGGAGATAAAAAACGCATCCGCGCTGAATCGGTGAAGCAAAATGCGTTTTTTTCATCTCGGCGGGCGCTTTAGTCTCCGCTGTCACTGCGGAGGCAAAAGTCTCATCCAGCGGTGAACTTATGTAGCAAAATGTGTTTTTTATCATCTCCAATGGTCGTTTGTTTCTCAGCAGCAACCGCGGAGATAAAAAACGCATCCGCGCTGAATCGGTGTAGCAAAACGCGTTTATTTCATCTCTGCGGGCGCTTTTGTCTCCGCTGTCACTGCGAAGGCAAAAACGCATCCAGCGGTGAAATTGTGTAGTAAAATGTGTTTTTTACCATCTCCAATGGTCGTTTTTTTCTCAGCAGCAACAGCGGAAATAAAAAACGCATCCGCGCTGAATCGGTGTAGCAAAATGCGTTTATTTCATCTCTGCGGGCGCTTTTGTCTCCGCTGTCACTGCGGAGGCAAAAGTCGCATCCAGCGGTGAACTTGTGTAGCAAAATGTGTTTTTTATCATCTCCAATGGGGTTTTTTTTCTCAGCAGCATCCGCGGAGATCAAAAACGCATCCGCGCTGAATCGGTGTATCAAAATGCGTTTCTTTCATCTCTGCGGGCGCTTTTGTCTCCGCTGTCACTGCGGAAGCAAAAAACGCATCCAGCGGTGTACTTGTGTAGCAAAATGTGTTTTTTATCATCTCCTATGGTCGTTGGTTTTTACTCAGCAGCAACCGCGGAGTTAAAAAACGCATCCGCGCTGAATCGGTGAAGCAAAATGCGTTTTTTTCATCTCTGCGGGCGCTTTAGTCTCCGCTGTCACTGCGGAGTCAAAAGTCTCATCCAGCGGTGAACTTGTGTAGCAAAATGTGTTTTTTATCATCTCCAATGGTCGTTTGTTTCTCAGCAGCAACCGCGGAGATAAAAAACGCATCCGCGCTGAATTGGTGTATCAAAATGCGTTTATTTCATCTCTGCGGGCGCTTTTGTCTCCGCTGTCACTGCGGAGGCAAAAGTCGCATCCAGCGGTGAACTTGTGTAGCAAAATGTGTTTTTTATCATCTCCAATGGGGTTTTTTTTCTCAGCAGCATCCGCGGAGATCAAAAACGCATCCGCGCTGAATCGGTGTATCAAAATGCGTTTCTTTCATCTCTGCGGGCGCTTTTGTCTCTGCTGTCACTGCGAAGGCAAAAGTCGCATCCAGCGGTGAACTTGTGTAGCAAAATGTGTTTTTTATCATCTCCAATGGTCGTTTGTTTCTCAGCAGCAACCGCGGAGATAAAAAACGCATCCGCGCTGAATCGGTGTAGCAAAATGCGTTTATTTCATCTCTGCGGGCGCTTTTGTCTCCGCTGTCACTGCGGAGGCAAAAAACGCATCCAGCGGTGAAATTGTGTAGCAAAATGTGTTTTTTATCATCTCCAATGGTCGTTTTTTTCTCAGCAGCAACCGCCGAGATAAAAAACGCATCCGTGCTGAATCGGTGTAGCAAAATGCGTTTATTTCATCTCTGCGTGCGCTTTTGTCTCCGCTGTCACTGCGGAGGCAAAACACGCATCCAGCGGTGAAATCGTGTATCAAAATGTGTTTTTTACCATCTCCAATGGTCGTTTTTTTCTCAGCAGCAACCGCGGAGATAAAAAACGCATCCGCGCTGAATCGGTGTAGCAAAACGCGTTTATTTCATCTCTGCGGGCGCTTTTGTCTCCGCTGTCACTGCGGAGGCAAAAGTCGCATCCAGCGGTGAACTTGTGTAGCAAAATGTGATTTTTATCATCTCCTATGGTCGTTTTTTCTCAGCTGCAACCGCGGAGATAAAAAACGCATCCGCGTGAATCGGTGTATCAAAATGCGTTTATTTCATCTGTGCGGGCGCTTTTGTCTCCGCTGTCACTGCGGAGGCAAAAAACGCATCCAGCGGTGTACTTGTGTAGCAAAATGTGTTTTTTATCATCTCCTATGGTCGTTGGTTTTTACTCAGCAGCAACCGCGGAGATAAAGAACGCATCCGCGCTGAATCGGTGAAGCAAAATGCGTTTTTTTCATCTCTGCGGGCGCTTTAGTCTCCGCTGTCACTGCGGAGTCAAAAGTCTCATCCAGCGGTGAATGTAGCAAAATGTGTTTTTTACCATCTCCAATAGTCGTTTTTTTCTCAGCAGCAACCGCGGAGATAAAAAACGCATTCGCGCTGAATCGGTGTAGCAAAATGCGTTTATTTCATCTCTGCGGGCGCTTTTGTCTCCGCTGTCACTGCGGAGGCAAAACACGCATCCAGCGGTGCAATCGTGTATCAAAATGTGTTTTTTACCATCTCCAATGTTCGTTTTTTTCTCAGCAGCAACCGCGGAGATAAAAAACGCATCCGCGCTGAATCGGTGTAGCAAAATGCGTTTATTTCATCTCTGCGAGCGCTTTTGTCTCCGCTGTCACTGCGAAGGCAAAAGTCGCATCCAGCGATGAACTAGTGTAGCAAAATGTGTTTTTTATCATCTCCAATGGTCGTTTTTTTCTCAGCAGCAGCCGCGGAGATAAAAAACGCATCCGCGCTGAATCGGTGTATCAAAATGCGTTTATTTCATCTCTGCGGGCGCTTTTGTCTCCGCTGTCACTGCGGAGGCAAAAAACGGATCCAGCTGTGAACTTGTGTAGCAAAATGTGTTTTTTATCATCTCCAATTGTCGTTTTTTTCTCAGCAGCAACCGCGGAGATAAAAAACGTATCCGCGTTGAATCGGTGTAGCAAAATGTGTTTATTTCATCTCTGCGGGCGCTTTTGTCTCCGCTGTCACTGCGGAGGCAAAAAATGTATCCCGCGGTGAACTTGTGTAGCAAAATGTGTTTTTTATCATCTCCTATGGTCGTTGGTTTTTACTCAGCAGCAACCGCGGAGATAAAAAACGCATCCGCGCTGAATCGGTGAAGCAAAATGCGTTTTTTTCATCCCTGCGGGCGCTTTAGTCTCCGCTGTCACTGCGGAGGCAAAAGTCTCATCCAGCGGTGAACTTATGTAGCAAAATGTGTTTTTTATCATCTCCAATGGTCGTTTGTTTCTCAGCAGCAACCGCGGAGATAAAAAACGTATCCGCGCTGAATCGGTGTATCAAAATGCGTTTATTTCATCTCTGCGGGCGCTTTTGTCTCCGCTGTCACTGCGGAGGCAAAAGTCGCATCCAGCGGTGAACTTGTGTAGCAAAATGTGTTTTTTATCATTTCCAATGGGGGTTTTTTTCTCAGCAGCATCCGCGGAGATCAAAAACGCATCCGCGCTGAATCGGTGTATCAAAATGCGTTTCTTTCATCTCTGCGGGCGCTTTTGTCTCCGCTGTCACTGCGAAGGCAAAAGTCGCATCCAGCGGTGAACTTGTGTAGCAAAATGTGTTTTTTATCAACTCCAATGGTCGTTTGTTTCTCAGCAGCAACCGCGGAGATAAAAAACGTATCCGCGCTGAATCGGTGTAGCAAAATGCGTTTATTTCATCTCTGCGGGCGCTTTTGTCTCCGCTGTCACTGCGGAGGCAAAAAACGCATCCAGCGGTGAAATTGTGTAGCAAAATGTGTTTTTTATCATCTCCAATGGTCGTTTTTTTCTCAGCAGCAACCGCCGAGATAAAAAACGCATCCGCGCTGAATCGGTGTATCAAAATGCGTTTATTTCATCTCTGCGGGCGCTTTCGTCTTCGCTGTCACTGCGGAGGCAAAACGCGCATCCAGCGGTGAAATCGTGTATCAAAATGTGTTTTTTACCATCTCCAATGTTCGTTTTTTTCTCAGCAGCAACCGCGGAGTTAAAAAACGCATCCGCGCTGAATCGGTGTAGCAAAATGCGTTTCTTTCATCTCTGCGGGCGCTTTTGTCTCCGCTGTCACTGCGGAGGCAAAAGTCTCATCCAGCGGTGAACTTGTGTACCAAAATGTGTTTTTTATCATGTCCTATGGTCGTTTTTTTTCAGCAGCAACCGCGGAGATAAAAAACGCATCCGCGCTGAATCGGTTTATCAAAATGCGTTTATTTCATATCTGCGGGCTCTTTTGTCTCCGCTGACACTGCGAAGGCAAAAGTCGCATCCAGCGGTTAACTTGAGTAGCAAAATGTGTTTTTTATCATCTCCAATGGTCGTTTTTTTCTCAGCAGCAACCGCGGAGATAAAAAACGCATCCGTGCTGAATCGGTGTAGCAAAATGCGTTTATTTCATCTCTGCGTGCGCTTTTGTCTCCGCTGTCACTGCGGAGGCAAAAAATGCATACAGCGGTGAACTTGTGTAGCAAAATGTGTTTTTTATCATCTCCAATGGTCGTTTTTTTCTCAGCAGCAACCGCGGAGATAAAAAACGCATCCGCGGTGAATCGGTGTAGCAAAATGCGTTTCTTTCATCTCTGCGGGCGCTTTTGTCTCCGCTGTCACTGCGGAGGCAAAAGTCTCATCCAGCGGTGAACTTGTGTACCAAAATGTGTTTTTTATCATCTCCAATGGTCGTTTTCTTCTCAGCAGCAACCGCGGAGATAAAAAACGCATCCGCGCTGAATCGGTGTAGCAAAATGCGTTTTTTTCATTTCTGCGGGCGCTGTTGTCTCCGCTGTCACTGCGGAGGCAAAAAACGCATCCAGCGGTGAACTTGTTTAGCAAAATGTGTTTTTTATCATCTCCTATGGTCGTTTTTTTCTCAGCAGCAACCGCGGAGATAAAAAACGCATCCGCGCTGAATCGGTATAGCAAAATGCGTTTATTTCATCTCTGCGGGCGCTTTTGTCTCCGCTGTCACTGCGAAGGAAAAAGTCGCATCCAGCGGTGAACTTGTGTAGCAAAATGTGTTTTTTATCATCTCCAATGGTCGTTTTTTTCTCAGCAGTAACCGCGGAGATAAAAAACGCATCCGCGCTGATAATCGGTGTATCAAAATGCGTTTATTTCATCTCTGCGGGCGCTCTTGTCTCCGCTGTCACTGCGGAGGCAAAAAACGCATCCAGCGGTGAACTTGTGTAGCAAAATGTGTTTTTTACAATCTCCAATGGTCGTTTTTTTCTCAGCAGCAACCGCGGAGATAAAAAACGCATCCGTGTTGAATCGGTGTAGCAAAACGCGGTTATTTCATCTCTGCGGGCGCTTTTGTCTCCGCTGTCACTGCGAAGGCAAAAGTCTCATCCAGCGATGAACTTGTGTAGCAAAATGTGTTTTTTATCATCTCCAATGGTCGTTTTTTTCTCAGCAGCAGCCGCGGAGATAAAAAACGCATCCGCGCTGAATCGGTGAAGCAAAATGCGTTTTTTTCATCTCTGCGGGCGCTTTAGTCTCCACTGTCACTGCGGAGGCAAAAGTCGCATCCAGCGGTGAACTTGTGTAGCAAAATGTGTTTTTTATCATCTCCTATGGTCGTTTTTTTCTCAGCAGCAACCGCGGAGATAAAAAACGCATCCGCGCTGAATCGGTGTAGCAAAACGCGTTTATTTCATCTCTGCGGGCGCTTTTGTCTCCGCCGTCACTGCGAAGGAAAAACGCATCCAGCGGTGAAATTGTGTAGTAAAATGTGTTTTTTACCATCTCCAATGGTCGTTTTTTTCTCAGCAGCAACAGCGGAAATAAAAAACGCATCCGCGCTGAATCGGTGTAGCAAAATGCGTTTATTTCATCTCTGCGGGCGCTTTTGTCTCCGCTGTCACTGCGGAGGCAAAAGTCGCATCCAGCGGTGAACTTGTGTAGCAAAATGTGTTTTTTATCATCTCCAATGGGGTTTTTTTTCTCAGCAGCATCCGCGGAGATCAAAAACGCATCCGCGCTGAATCGGTGTATCAAAATGCGTTTCTTTCATCTCTGCGGGCGCTTTTGTCTCCGCTGTCACTGCGGAGGCAAAAAACGCATCCAGCGGTGTACTTGTGTAGCAAAATGTGTTTTTTATCATCTCCTATGGTCGTTGGTTTTTACTCAGCAGCAACCGCGGAGATAAAAAACGCATCCGCGCTGAATCGGTGAAGCAAAATGCGTTTTTTTCATCTCTGCGGGCGCTTTAGTCTCCGCTGTCACTGCGGAGTCAAAAGTCTCATCCAGCGGTGAACTTGTGTAGCAAAATGTGTTTTTTATCATCTCCAATGGTCGTTTGTTTCTCAGCAGCAACCGCGGAGATAAAAAACGCATCCGCGCTGAATTGGTGTATCAAAATGCGTTTATTTCATCTCTGCGGGCGCTTTTGTCTCCGCTGTCACTGCGGAGGCAAAAGTCGCATCCAGCGGTGAACTTGTGTAGCAAAATGTGTTTTTTATCATCTCCAATGGGGTTTTTTTTCTCAGCAGCATCCGCGGAGATCAAAAACGCATCCGCGCTGAATCGGTGTATCAAAATGCGTTTCTTTCATCTCTGCGGGCGCTTTTGTCTCTGCTGTCACTGCGAAGGCAAAAGTCGCATCCAGCGGTGAACTTGTGTAGCAAAATGTGTTTTTTATCATCTCCAATGGTCGTTTGTTTCTCAGCAGCAACCGCGGAGATAAAAAACGCATCCGCGCTGAATCGGTGTAGCAAAATGCGTTTATTTCATCTCTGCGGGCGCTTTTGTCTCCGCTGTCACTGCGGAGGCAAAAAACGCATCCAGCGGTGAAATTGTGTAGCAAAATGTGTTTTTTATCATCTCCAATGGTCGTTTTTTTCTCAGCAGCAACCGCCGAGATAAAAAACGCATCCGTGCTGAATCGGTGTAGCAAAATGCGTTTATTTCATCTCTGCGTGTGCTTTTGTCTCCGCTGTCACTGCGGAGGCAAAACACGCATCCAGCGGTGAAATCGTGTATCAAAATGTGTTTTTTACCATCTCCAATGGTCGTTTTTTTCTCAGCAGCAACCGCGGAGATAAAAAACGCATCCGCGCTGAATCGGTGTAGCAAAACGCGTTTATTTCATCTCTGCGGGCGCTTTTGTCTCCGCTGTCACTGCGGAGGCAAAAGTCGCATCCAGCGGTGAACTTGTGTAGCAAAATGTGATTTTTATCTTCTCCTATGGTCGTTTTTTCTCAGCTGCAACCGCGGAGATAAAAAACGCATCCGCGTGAATCGGTGTATCAAAATGCGTTTATTTCATCTGTGCGGGCGCTTTTGTCTCCGCTGTCACTGCGGAGGCAAAAAACGCATCCAGCGGTGTACTTGTGTAGCAAAATGTGTTTTTTATCATCTCCTATGGTCGTTGGTTTTTACTCAGCAGCAACCGCGGAGATAAAAAACGCATCCGCGCTGAATCGGTGAAGCAAAATGCGTTTTTTTTCATCTCTGCGGGCGCTTTAGTCTCCGCTGTCACTGCGGAGTCAAAAGTCTCATCCAGCGGTGAATGTAGCAAAATGTGTTTTTTACCATCTCCAATAGTCGTTTTTTTCTCAGCAGCAACCGCGGAGATAAAAAACGCATTCGCGCTGAATCGGTGTAGCAAAATGCGTTTATTTCATCTCTGCGGGCGCTTTTGTCTCCGCTGTCACTGCGGAGGCAAAACACGCATCCAGCGGTGCAATCGTGTATCAAAATGTGTTTTTTACCATCTCCAATGTTCGTTTTTTTCTCAGCAGCAACCGCGGAGATAAAAAACGCATCCGCGCTGAATCGGTGTAGCAAAATGCGTTTATTTCATCTCTGCGAGCGCTTTTGTCTCCGCTGTCACTGCGAAGGCAAAAGTCGCATCCAGCGATGAACTAGTGTAGCAAAATGTGTTTTTTATCATCTCCAATGGTCGTTTTTTTCTCAGCAGCAGCCGCGGAGATAAAAAACGCATCCGCGCTGAATCGGTGTATCAAAATGCGTTTATTTCATCTCTGCGGGCGCTTTTGTCTCCGCTGTCACTGCGGAGGCAAAAAACGGATCCAGCTGTGAACTTGTGTAGCAAAATGTGTTTTTTATCATCTCCAATTGTCGTTTTTTTCTCAGCAGCAACCGCGGAGATAAAAAACGTATCCGCGTTGAATCGGTGTAGCAAAATGTGTTTATTTCATCTCTGCGGGCGCTTTTGTCTCCGCTGTCACTGCGGAGGCAAAAAATGTATCCAGCGGTGAACTTGTGTAGCAAAATGTGTTTTTTATCATCTCCTATGGTCGTTGGTTTTTACTCAGCAGCAACCGCGGAGATAAAAAACGCATCCGCGCTGAATCGGTGAAGCAAAATGCGTTTTTTTTCATCCCTGCGGGCGCTTTAGTCTCCGCTGTCACTGCGGAGGCAAAAGTCTCATCCAGCGGTGAACTTATGTAGCAAAATGTGTTTTTTATCATCTCCAATGGTCGTTTGTTTCTCAGCAGCAACCGCGGAGATAAAAAACGCATCCGCGCTGAATCGGTGTAGCAAAATGCGTTTCTTTCATCTCTGCGGGCGCTTTTGTCTCCGCTGTCACTGCGGAGGCAAAAGTCTCATCCAGCGGTGAACTTGTGTACCAAAATGTGTTTTTTATCATCTCTAATGGTCGTTTTTTTCTCAGCAGCAACCGCGGAGATAAAAAACGCATCCGCGCTAAATCGGTGTTTCAAAATGCGTTTATTTCATCTCTGCCGGCGCTTTTGTCTCCGCTGTCACTGCGGAGGCAAAAAAACGCATCCAGCGGTGAACTTGTGTAGCAAAATGTGTTTTTATCATCTCTAATGGTCGTTTTTTTCTCAGCAGCAACCGCGGAGATAAAAAACGCATCCGCGCTGAATCGGTGAAGCAAAATGCGTTTTTTTCATCTCTGCGGGCGCTTTTGTCTCCGCTGTCACTGCGAAGGCAAAAGTCGCATCCAGCGGTGAACTTGTGTAGCAAAATGTGTTTTTTATCATCTCTAATGGTCGTTTTTTTCTCAGCAGCAACCGCGGAGATAAAAACCGCATCCGCACTGAATCGGTGTATCAAAATGCGTTTCTTTCATCTCTGTGGGCGCTTTTGTCTCCGCTGTCACTACGAAGGCAAAAGTCGCATCCAGCGGTGAACTTGTGTAGCAAAATGTTTTTTTTATCATCTCCAATACTCGTTTTTTTCTCAGCAGCAACCGCGGAGACAAAAAACTCATCCGCGCTGAATCGGTGTATCAAAAGGCGTTTCTTTCATCTCTGCGGGCGCTTTTGTCTCCGCTGTCACTGCGGAGGCAAAAGTCGCATCCAGCTGTGAACTTGTGTAGCAAAATGTGTTTTTTATCATCTCCAATGGTCGTTTTTTTCTCAGCAGCAACCGCGGAGACAAAAAACTCATCCGCGCTGAATCGGTGTATCAAAATGCGTTTCTTTCATCTCTGCGGGCGCTTTTGTCTCCGCTGTCACTGCGGAGGCAAAAGTCGCATCCAGCGGTGAACTTGTGTAGTAAAATGTGTTTTTTATCATCTCCAATGGTCGTTTTTTTCTCAGCAGCAACCGCGGAGATAAAAAACGCATCCGCGCTTAATCGGTGTATCAAAATGTGTTTATTTCATCTCTGCGGGCGCTTTTGTCTCCGCTGTCACTACGGAGGCAAAAAACGCATCCAGCGGTGAACTTGTGTAGCAAAATGTGTTTTTTATCATCTCCAATGGTCGTTTTTTTCTCATCAGCAACCGCAGAGATAAAAAACGCATCCGCGCTGAATCGGTGTATCAAAATGCGTTTCTTTCATCTCTGCGGGCGCTTTTGTCTCCGCTGTCACTGCGGAGGCAAAAAACGCATCCAGCGGTGAACTTGTGTAGCAAAATGTGTTTTTTACCATCTCCAATGGTCGTTTTTTTCTCAGCAGCAACCGCGGAGATAAAAAACGCATCCGCGCTGAATCGGTGTAGCAAAATGCGTTTATTTCATCTCTGCGGGCGCTTTTGTCTCCGCTGTCACTGCGGAGGCAAAAAATGCATACAGCGGGGAACTTGTGTAGCAAAATGTGTTTTTTATCATCTCCAATGGTCGTTTTTTTCTCAGCAGCAACCGCGGAGATAAAAAAACGCATCCGCGCTGAATCGGTGTAGCTAAATGCGTTTCTTTCATCTCTGCGGGCGCTTTTGTCTCCGCTGTCACTGCGGAGGCAAAAAACGCATCCAGCGGTGAACTTGTGTAGCAAAATGTGTTTTTACCATCTCCAATGGTCGTTTTTTTCTCAGCAGCAACCGCGGAGATAAAAAACGCATCCGCGCTGAATCGGTGTATCAAAATGCGTTTATTTCATCTCTGCGGGCGCTTTTGTCTCCGCTGTCACTACGAAGGCAAAAGTCGCATCCAGCGGTGAACTTGTGTAGTAAAATGTGTTTTTTATCATCTCCAATGGTCGTTTTTTTCTCAGCAGCAACCGCGGAGATAAAAAACGCATCCGCGCTTAATCGGTGTATCAAAATGTGTTTATTTCATCTCTGCGGGCGCTTTTGTCTCCGCTGTCACTACGGAGGCAAAAAACGCATCCAGCGGTGAACTTGTGTAGCAAAATGTGTTTTTTATCATCTCCAATGGTCGTTTTTTTCTCATCAGCAACCGCAGAGATAAAAAACGCATCCGCGCTGAATCGGTGTATCAAAATGCGTTTCTTTCATCTCTGCGGGCGCTTTTGTCTCCGCTGTCACTGCGGAGGCAAAAAACGCATCCAGCGGTGAACTTGTGTAGCAAAATGTGTTTTTTACCATCTCCAATGGTCGTTTTTTTCTCAGCAGCAACCGCGGAGATAAAAAACGCATCCGCGCTGAATCGGTGTAGCAAAATGCGTTTATTTCATCTCTGCGGGCGCTTTTGTCTCCGCTGTCACTGCGGAGGCAAAAAATGCATACAGCGGGGAACTTGTGTAGCAAAATGTGTTTTTTATCATCTCCAATGGTCGTTTTTTTCTCAGCAGCAACAGCAGAGATAAAAAACGCATCCGCGCTGAATCGGTGTAGCAAATTGCGTTTATTTCATCTCTGCGGGCGCTTTTGTCTCCGCTGTCACTGCGGAGGCAAAAAATGCATACAGCGGTGAACTTGTGTAGCAAAATGTGTTTTTTATCATCTCCAATGGTCGTTTTTTTCTCAGCAGCAACCGCGGAGATAAAAAACGCATCCGCGCTGAATCGGTGTAGCTAAATGCGTTTCTTTCATCTCTGCGGGCGCTTTTGTCTCCGCTGTCACTGCGGAGGCAAAAAACGCATCCAGCGGTGAACTTGTGTAGCAAAATGTGTTTTTACCATCTCCAATGGTCGTTTTTTTCTCAGCAGCAACCGCGGAGATAAAAAACGCATCCGCGCTGAATCGGTGTATCAAAATGCGTTTATTTCATCTCTGCGGGCGCTTTTGTCTCCGCTGTCACTACGAAGGCAAAAGTCGCATCCAGCGGTGAACTTGTGTAGCAAAATGTGTTTTTTATCATCTCCAATGGTCGTTTTTTTCTCAGCAGCAACCGCGGAGACAAAAAACTCATCCGCGGTGAATCGGTGTATCAAAATGCGTTTCTTTCATCTCTGCGGGCGCTTTTGTCTCCGCTGTCACTGCGGAGGCAAAAGTCGCATCCAGCGGTGAACTTGTGTAGCAAAATGTGTTTTTTATCATCTCCAATGGTCGTTTTTTTCTCAGCAGCAACCGCGGAGACAAAAAACTCATCCGCGCTGAATCGGTGTATCAAAATGCGTTTCTTTCATCTCTGCGGGCGCTTTTGTCTCCGCTGTCACTGCGGAGGCAAAAGTCGCATCCAGCGGTGAACTTGTGTAGCAAAATGTGTTTTTTATCATCTCCAATGGTCGTTTTTTTCTCAGCAGCAACCGCGGAGATAAAAAACGCATCCGCGCTGAATCGGTGAAGCAAAATGCGTTTTTTTCATCTCTGCGGGCGCTTTTGTCTCCGCTGTCACTGCGAAGGCAAAAGTCGCATCCAGCGGTGAACTTGTGTAGCAAAATGTGTTTTTTATCATCTCTAATGGTCGTTTTTTTCTCAGCAGCAACCGCGGAGATAAAAAACGCATCCGCGCTAAATCGGTGTTTCAAAATGCGTTTATTTCATCTCTGCCGGCGCTTTTGTCTCCGCTGTCACTGCGGAGGCAAAAAACGCATCCAGCGGTGAACTTGTGTAGCAAAATGTGTTTTTTACCATCTCCAATGGTCGTTTTTTTCTCAGCAGCAACCGCGGAGATAAAAAACGCATCCGCGCTGAATCGGTGAAGCAAAATGCGTTTTTTCATTTCTGCGGGCGCTTTTGTCTCCGCTGTCACTGCGAAGGCAAAAGTCGCATCCAGCGGTGAACTTGTGTAGCAAAATGTGTTTTTTATCATCTCTAATGGTCGTTTTTTTCTCAGCAGCAACCGCGGAGATAAAAAACGCATCCGCGCTAAATCGGTGTTTCAAAATGCGTTTATTTCATCTCTGCCGGCGCTTTTGTCTCCGCTGTCACTGCGGAGGCAAAAAACGCATCCAGCGGTGAACTTGTGTAGCAAAATGTGTTTTTTATCATCTCTAATGGTCGTTTTTTTCTCAGCAGCAACCGCGGAGATAAAAAACGCATCCGCGCTGAATCGGTGAAGCAAAATGCGTTTTTTTCATCTCTGCGGGCGCTTTTGTCTCCGCTGTCACTGCGAAGGCAAAAGTCGCATCCAGCGGTGAACTTGTGTAGCAAAATGTGTTTTTTATCATCTCTAATGGTCGTTTTTTTCTCAGCAGCAACCGCGGAGATAAAAACCGCATCCGCACTGAATCGGTGTATCAAAATGCGTTTCTTTCATCTCTGTGGGCGCTTTTGTCTCCGCTGTCACTACGAAGGCAAAAGTCGCATCCAGCGGTGAACTTGTGTAGCAAAATGTTTTTTTTATCATCTCCAATAGTCGTTTTTTTCTCAGCAGCAACCGCGGAGACAAAAAACTCATCCGCGCTGAATCGGTGTATCAAAAGGCGTTTCTTTCATCTCTGCGGGCGCTTTTGTCTCCGCTGTCACTGCGGAGGCAAAAGTCGCATCCAGCGGTGAACTTGTGTAGCAAAATGTGTTTTTTATCATCTCCAATGGTCGTTTTTTTCTCAGCAGCAACCGCGGAGACAAAAAACTCATCCGCGCTGAATCGGTGTATCAAAATGCGTTTCTTTCATCTCTGCGGGCGCTTTTGTCTCCGCTGTCACTGCGGAGGCAAAAGTCGCATCCAGCGGTGAACTTGTGTAGTAAAATGTGTTTTTTATCATCTCCAATGGTCGTTTTTTTCTCAGCAGCAACCGCGGAGATAAAAAACGCATCCGCGCTTAATCGGTGTATCAAAATGTGTTTATTTCATCTCTGCGGGCGCTTTTGTCTCCGCTGTCACTACGGAGGCAAAAAACGCATCCAGCGGTGAACTTGTGTAGCAAAATGTGTTTTTTATCATCTCCAATGGTCGTTTTTTTCTCATCAGCAACCGCAGAGATAAAAAACGCATCCGCGCTGAATCGGTGTATCAAAATGCGTTTCTTTCATCTCTGCGGGCGCTTTTGTCTCCGCTGTCACTGCGGAGGCAAAAAACGCATCCAGCGGTGAACTTGTGTAGCAAAATGTGTTTTTTACCATCTCCAATGGTCGTTTTTTTCTCAGCAGCAACCGCGGAGATAAAAAACGCATCCGCGCTGAATCGGTGTAGCAAAATGCGTTTATTTCATCTCTGCGGGCGCTTTTGTCTCCGCTGTCACTGCGGAGGCAAAAAATGCATACAGCGGGGAACTTGTGTAGCAAAATGTGTTTTTTATCATCTCCAATGGTCGTTTTTTTCTCAGCAGCAACAGCAGAGATAAAAAACGCATCCGCGCTGAATCGGTGTAGCAAATTGCGTTTATTTCATCTCTGCGGGCGCTTTTGTCTCCGCTGTCACTGCGGAGGCAAAAAATGCATACAGCGGTGAACTTGTGTAGCAAAATGTGTTTTTTATCATCTCCAATGGTCGTTTTTTTCTCAGCAGCAACCGCGGAGATAAAAAACGCATCCGCGCTGAATCGGTGTAGCTAAATGCGTTTCTTTCATCTCTGCGGGCGCTTTTGTCTCCGCTGTCACTGCGGAGGCAAAAAACGCATCCAGCGGTGAACTTGTGTAGCAAAATGTGTTTTTACCATCTCCAATGGTCGTTTTTTTTCTCAGCAGCAACCGCGGAGATAAAAAACGCATCCGCGCTGAATCGGTGTATCAAAATGCGTTTATTTCATCTCTGCGGGCGCTTTTGTCTCCGCTGTCACTACGAAGGCAAAAGTCGCATCCAGCGGTGAACTTGTGTAGCAAAATGTGTTTTTTATCATCTCCAATGGTCGTTTTTTTCTCAGCAGCAACCGCGGAGACAAAAAACTCATCCGCGGTGAATCGGTGTATCAAAATGCGTTTCTTTCATCTCTGCGGGCGCTTTTGTCTCCGCTGTCACTGCGGAGGCAAAAGTCGCATCCAGCGGTGAACTTGTGTAGCAAAATGTGTTTTTTATCATCTCCAATGGTCGTTTTTTTCTCAGCAGCAACCGCGGAGACAAAAAACTCATCCGCGCTGAATCGGTGTATCAAAATGCGTTTCTTTCATCTCTGCGGGCGCTTTTGTCTCCGCTGTCACTGCGGAGGCAAAAGTCGCATCCAGCGGTGAACTTGTGTAGCAAAATGTGTTTTTTATCATCTCCAATGGTCGTTTTTTTCTCAGCAGCAACCGCGGAGATAAAAAACGCATCCGCGCTGAATCGGTGAAGCAAAATGCGTTTTTTTCATCTCTGCGGGCGCTTTTGTCTCCGCTGTCACTGCGAAGGCAAAAGTCGCATCCAGCGGTGAACTTGTGTAGCAAAATGTGTTTTTTATCATCTCTAATGGTCGTTTTTTTCTCAGCAGCAACCGCGGAGATAAAAAACGCATCCGCGCTAAATCGGTGTTTCAAAATGCGTTTATTTCATCTCTGCCGGCGCTTTTGTCTCCGCTGTCACTGCGGAGGCAAAAAACGCATCCAGCGGTGAACTTGTGTAGCAAAATGTGTTTTTTTACCATCTCCAATGGTCGTTTTTTTCTCAGCAGCAACCGCGGAGATAAAAAACGCATCCGCGCTGAATCGGTGAAGCAAAATGCGTTTTTTCATCTCTGCGGGCGCTTTTGTCTCCGCTGTCACTGCGAAGGCAAAAGTCGCATCCAGCGGTGAACTTGTGTAGCAAAATGTGTTTTTTATCATCTCTAATGGTCGTTTTTTTCTCAGCAGCAACCGCGGAGATAAAAAACGCATCCGCGCTAAATCGGTGTTTCAAAATGCGTTTATTTCATCTCTGCCGGCGCTTTTGTCTCCGCTGTCACTGCGGAGGCAAAAAACGCATCCAGCGGTGAACTTGTGTAGCAAAATGTGTTTTTTATCATCTCTAATGGTCGTTTTTTTCTCAGCAGCAACCGCGGAGATAAAAAACGCATCCGCGCTGAATCGGTGAAGCAAAATGCGTTTTTTTCATCTCTGCGGGCGCTTTTGTCTCCGCTGTCACTGCGAAGGCAAAAGTCGCATCCAGCGGTGAACTTGTGTAGCAAAATGTGTTTTTTATCATCTCTAATGGTCGTTTTTTTCTCAGCAGCAACCGCGGAGATAAAAACCGCATCCGCACTGAATCGGTGTATCAAAATGCGTTTCTTTCATCTCTGTGGGCGCTTTTGTCTCCGCTGTCACTACGAAGGCAAAAGTCGCATCCAGCGGTGAACTTGTGTAGCAAAATGTTTTTTTTATCATCTCCAATAGTCGTTTTTTTCTCAGCAGCAACCGCGGAGACAAAAAACTCATCCGCGCTGAATCGGTGTATCAAAAGGCGTTTCTTTCATCTCTGCGGGCGCTTTTGTCTCCGCTGTCACTGCGGAGGCAAAAGTCGCATCCAGCGGTGAACTTGTGTAGCAAAATGTGTTTTTTATCATCTCCAATGGTCGTTTTTTTCTCAGCAGCAACCGCGGAGACAAAAAACTCATCCGCGCTGAATCGGTGTATCAAAATGCGTTTCTTTCATCTCTGCGGGCGCTTTTGTCTCCGCTGTCACTGCGGAGGCAAAAGTCGCATCCAGCGGTGAACTTGTGTAGTAAAATGTGTTTTTTATCATCTCCAATGGTCGTTTTTTTCTCAGCAGCAACCGCGGAGATAAAAAACGCATCCGCGCTTAATCGGTGTATCAAAATGTGTTTATTTCATCTCTGCGGGCGCTTTTGTCTCCGCTGTCACTACGGAGGCAAAAAACGCATCCAGCGGTGAACTTGTGTAGCAAAATGTGTTTTTTATCATCTCCAATGGTCGTTTTTTTTCTCATCAGCAACCGCAGAGATAAAAAACGCATCCGCGCTGAATCGGTGTATCAAAATGCGTTTCTTTCATCTCTGCGGGCGCTTTTGTCTCCGCTGTCACTGCGGAGGCAAAAAACGCATCCAGCGGTGAACTTGTGTAGCAAAATGTGTTTTTTACCATCTCCAATGGTCGTTTTTTTTCTCAGCAGCAACCGCGGAGATAAAAAACGCATCCGCGCTGAATCGGTGTAGCAAAATGCGTTTATTTCATCTCTGCGGGCGCTTTTGTCTCCGCTGTCACTGCGGAGGCAAAAAATGCATACAGCGGGGAACTTGTGTAGCAAAATGTGTTTTTTATCATCTCCAATGGTCGTTTTTTTCTCAGCAGCAACAGCAGAGATAAAAAACGCATCCGCGCTGAATCGGTGTAGCAAATTGCGTTTATTTCATCTCTGCGAGCGCTTTTGTCTCCGCTGTCACTGCGGAGGCAAAAAATGCATACAGCGGTGAACTTGTGTAGCAAAATGTGTTTTTTATCATCTCCAATGGTCGTTTTTTTCTCAGCAGCAACCGCGGAGATAAAAAACGCATCCGCGCTGAATCGGTGTAGCTAAATGCGTTTCTTTCATCTCTGCGGGCGCTTTTGTCTCCGCTGTCACTGCGGAGGCAAAAAACGCATCCAGCGGTGAACTTGTGTAGCAAAATGTGTTTTTACCATCTCCAATGGTCGTTTTTTTCTCAGCAGCAACCGCGGAGATAAAAAACGCATCCGCGCTGAATCGGTGTAGCAAATTGCGTTTATTTCATCTCTGCGGGCGCTTTTGTCTCCGCTGTCACTGCGGAGGCAAAAAATGCATACAGCGGTGAACTTGTGTAGCAAAATGTGTTTTTTATCATCTCCAATGGTCGTTTTTTTCTCAGCAGCAACCGCGGAGATAAAAAACGCATCCGCGCTGAATCGGTGTAGCAAAATGCGTTCTTTCATCTCTGCGGGCGCTTTTGTCTCCGCTGTCACTACGAAGGCAAATGTCGCACCCAGCGGTGAACTTGTGTACCAAAATGTGTTTTTTATCATCTCCAATGGTCGTTTTTTTCTCAGCAGCAACCGCGGAGATAAAAACCGCATCCGCACTGAATCGGTGTATCAAAATGCGTTTCTTTCATCTCTGCGGGCGCTTTTGTCTCCGCTGTCACTACGAAGGCAAAAGTCGCATCCAGCGGCGAACTTGTGTAGCAAAATGTTTTTTTTATCATCTCCAATGGTCGTTTTTTTCTCAGCAGCAACCGCGGAGACAAAAAACTCATCCGCGCTGAATCGGTGTATCAAAATGCGTTTCTTTCATCTCTGCGGGCGCTTTTGTCTCCGCTGTCACTGCGGAGGCAAAAGTCGCATCCAGCGGTGAACTTGTGTAGCAAAATGTGTTTTTTATCATCTCCAATGGTCGTTTTTTTCTCAGCAGCAACCGCAGAGATAAAAAACGCATCCGCGCTGAATCGGTGTAGCAAATTGCGTTTATTTCATCTCTGCGGGCGCTTTTGTCTCCGCTGTCACTGCGGAGGCAAAAAATGCATACAGCGGTGAACTTGTGTAGCAAAATGTGTTTTTTATCATCTCCAATGGTCGTTTTTTTCTCAGCAGCAACCGCGGAGATAAAAAACGCATCCGCGCTGAATCGGTGTAGCTAAATGCGTTTCTTTCATCTCTGCGGGCGCTTTTGTCTCCGCTGTCACTGCGGAGGCAAAAAACGCATCCAGCGGTGAACTTGTGTAGCAAAATGTGTTTTTACCATCTCCAATGGTCGTTTTTTTCTCAGCAGCAACCGCGGAGATAAAAAACGCATCCGCGCTGAATCGGTGTAGCAAAATGCGTTTATTTCATCTCTGCGGGCGCTTTTGTCTCCGCTGTCACTGCGGAGGCAAAAAATGCATACAGCGGGGAACTTGTGTAGCAAAATGTGTTTTTTATCATCTCCAATGGTCTTTTTTTTTCTCAGCAGCAACCGCGGAGATAAAAAACGCATCCGCGCTAAATCGGTGTATCAAAATGCGTTTCTTTCATCTCTGCGGGCGCTTTTGTCTCCGCTGTCACTACGAAGGCAAAAGTCGCATCCAGCGGTGAACTTGTGTAGCAAAATGTGTTTTTTATCATCTCCAATGGTCGTTTTTTTCTCAGCAGCAACCGCGGAGACAAAAAAACTCATCCGCGGTGAATCGGTGTATCAAAATGCGTTTCTTTCATCTCTGCGGGCGCTTTTGTCTCCGCTGTCACTGCGGAGGCAAAAGTCGCATCCAGCGGTGAACTTGTGTAGCAAAATGTGTTTTTTATCATCTCCAATGGTCGTTTTTTTCTCAGCAGCAACCGCGGAGACAAAAAACTATCCGCGCTGAATCGGTGTATCAAAATGCGTTTCTTTCATCTCTGCGGGCGCTTTTGTCTCCGCTGTCACTGCGAAGGCAAAAGTCGCATCCAGCGGTGAACTTGTGTAGCAAAATGTGTTTTTTATCATCTCTAATGGTCGTTTTTTTCTCAGCAGCAACCGCGGAGATAAAAAACGCATCCGCGCTGAATCGGTGTATCAAAATGCGTTTATTTCATCTTTGCGGGCGCTTTTGTCTCCGCTGTCACTGCGGAGGCAAAAAACGCATCCAGCGGTGAAATTGTGTAGCGAAATGTGTTTTTTACCATCTCCAATGGTCGTTTTTTTCTCAGCAGCAACCGCGGAGATAAAAAACGCATCCGCGCTGAATCGGTGTATCAAAATGCGTTTATTTCATCTCTGCGGGCGCTTTTGTCTCCGCTGTCACTGCGAAGGCAAAAGTCTCATCCAGCGGTGAAGTTGTGTAGCAAAATGTGTTTTTTATCATCTCCAATGGTCGTTTTTTTCTCAGCAGCAACCGCGGAGATAAAAAACGCATCCGCGCTGAATCGGTGTAGCAAAATGCGTTTATTTCATCTCTGCGGGCGCTTTTGTCTCCGCTGTCACTGCGAAGGCAAAAGTCGCATCCAACGGTGAACTTGTGTAGCAACATGTGTTTTTTATCATCTCCAATGGTCGTTTTTTTCTCAGCAGCAGCCGCGGAAAAAAAACGCATCCGCGCTGAATCGGTGTATCAAAATGCGTTTCTTTCATCTCTGCGGGCGCTTTTGTCTCCGCTGTCACTGCGAAGGCAAAAGTCGCATCCAGCGGTGAACTTGTGTAGCAAAATGTGTTTTTTATTATCTCTAATGGTCGTTTTTTTCTCAGCAGCAACCGCGGAGATAAAAAACGCATCCGCGCTGAATCGGTGTATCAAAATGCGTTTATTTCATCTTTGCGGGCGCTTTTGTCTCCGCTGTCACTGCGGAGGCAAAAAACGCATCCAGCGGTGAAATTGTGTAGCGAAATGTGTTTTTTACCATCTCCAATGGTCGTTTTTTTCTCAGCAGCAACCGCGGAGATAAAAAACGCATCCGCGCTGAATCGGTGTATCAAAATGCGTTTCTTTCATCTCTGCGGGCGCTTTTGTCTCCGCTGTCACTGCGAAGGCAAAAGTCGCATCCAGCGGTGAACTTGTGTAGCAAAATGTGTTTTTTATCATCTCCAATGGTCGTTTTTTTCTCAGCAGCAACCGCAGAGATAAAAAACGCATCCGCGCTGAATCGGTGTAGCAAATTGCGTTTATTTCATCTCTGCGGGCGCTTTTGTCTCCGCTGTCACTGCGGAGGCAAAAAATGCATACAGCGGTGAACTTGTGTAGCAAAATGTGTTTTTTATCATCTCCAATGGTCGTTTTTTTCTCAGCAGCAACCGCGGAGATAAAAAACGCATCCGCGCTGAATCGGTGTAGCTAAATGCGTTTCTTTCATCTCTGCGGGAGCTTTTGTCTCCGCTGTCACTGCGGAGGCAAAAAACGCATCCAGCGGTGAACTTGTGTAGCAAAATGTGTTTTTACCATCTCCAATGTTCGTTTTTTTCTCAGCAGCAACCGCGGAGATAAAAAACGCATCCGCGCTGAATCGGTGTATCAAAATGCGTTTATTTCATCTCTGCGGGCGCTTTTGTCTCCGCTGTCACTACGAAGGCAAAAGTCGCATCCAGCGGTGAACTTGTGTAGCAAAATGTGTTTTTTTATCATCTCCAATGGTCGTTTTTTTCTCAGCAGCAACCGCGGAGATAAAAAACGCATCCGCGCTGAATCGGTGTAGCAAAATGCGTTTATTTCATCTCTGCGGGCGCTTTTGTCTCCGCTGTCACTGCGGAGGCAAAAAATGCATACAGCGGGGAACTTGTGTAGCAAAATGTGTTTTTTATCATCTCCAATGGTCGTTTTTTTCTCAGCAGCAACCGCGGAGATAAAAAACGCATCCGCGCTAAATCGGTGTATCAAAATGCGTTTCTTTCATCTCTGCGGGCGCTTTTGTCTCCGCTGTCACTACGAAGGCAAAAGTCGCATCCAGCGGTGAACTTGTGTAGCAAAATGTGTTTTTTATCATCTCCAATGGTCGTTTTTTTCTCAGCAGCAACCGCGGAGACAAAAAACTCATCCGCGGTGAATCGGTGTATCAAAATGCGTTTCTTTCATCTCTGCGGGCGCTTTCGTCTTCGCTGTCACTGCGGAGGCAAAAGTCGCATCCAGCGGTGAACTTGTGTAGCAAAATGTGTTTTTTATCATCTCCAATGGTCGTTTTTTTCTCAGCAGCAACCGCAGAGATAAAAAACGCATCCGCGCTGAATCGGTGTAGCAAATTGCGTTTATTTCATCTCTGCGGGCGCTTTTGTCTCCGCTGTCACTGCGGAGGCAAAAAATGCATACAGCGGTGACCTTGTGTAGCAAAATGTGTTTTTTACCATCTCCAATGGTCGTTTTTTTCTCAGCAGCAACCGCGGAGATAAAAAACGCATCCGCGCTGAATCGGTGTATCAAAATGCGTTTATTTCATCTATGCGGGCGCTTTTGTCTCCGCTGTCACTGCGGAGGTAAAACATGCATACAGCGGGGAACTTGTGTAGCAAAATGTGTTTTTTTATCATCTCCAATGGTCGGTTTTTCTCAGCAGCAACCGCAGAGATAAAAAACGCATCCGCGCTGAATCGGTGTAGCAAATTGCGTTTATTTCATCTCTGCGGGCGCTTTTGTCTCCGCTGTCACTGCGGAGGCAAAAAATGCATACAGCGGGGAACTTGTGTAGCAAAATGTGTTTTTTATCATCTCCAATGGTCGTTTTTTTCTCAGCAGCAACCGCGGAGATAAAAAACGCATCCGCGCTGAATCGGTGTAGCTAAATGCGTTTCTTTCATCTCTGCGGGCGCTTTTGTCTCCGCTGTCACTACGAAGGCAAAAGTCGCATCCAGCGGTGAACTTGTGTAGCAAAATGTGTTTTTTATCATCTCCAATGGTCGTTTTTTTCTCAGCAGCCACCGCGGATATAAAAAACGCATCCGCGCTGAATCGGTGTAGCAAATTGCGTTTATTTCATATCTGCGGGCGCTTTTGTCTCCGCTGTCACTGCGGAGGCAAAAAACGCATCCAGCGGTGAACTTGTGTAGCAAAATGTGTTTTTACCATCTCCAATGGTCGTTTTTTTCTCAGCAGCAACCGCGGAGATAAAAAACGCATCCGCGCTGAATCGGTGTAGCAAAATGCGTTTATTTCATCTCTGCGGGCGCTTTTGTCTCCGCTGTCACTGCGGAGGCAAAAAATGCATACAGCGGGGAACTTGTGTAGCAAAATGTGTTTTTTATCATCTCCAATGGTCTTTTTTTTCTCAGCAGCAACCGCGGAGATAAAAAACGCATCCGCGCTAAATCGGTGTATCAAAATGCGTTTCTTTCATCTCTGCGGGCGCTTTTGTCTCCGCTGTCACTACGAAGGCAAAAGTCGCATCCAGCGGTGAACTTGTGTAGCAAAATGTGTTTTTTATCATCTCCAATGGTCGTTTTTTTCTCAGCAGCAACCGCGGAGATAAAAAACGCATCCGCGCTGAATCGGTGTATCAAAATGCGTTTATTTCATCTCTGCGGGCGCTTTTGTCTCCTCTGTCACTACGGAGGCAAAAAACGCATCCAGGGGTGAACTTGTGCAGCAAAATGTGTATTTTATCATCTCCAATGGTCGTTTTTTTCTCAGCAGCAACCGCGGAGATAAAAAACGCATCCGCGCTGAATCGGTGTATCAATATGCGTTTCTTTCATCACTGCGGGCGCTTTTGTCTCCGCTGTCACTGCGGAAGCAAAAAACGCATCCAGCGGTGAACTTGTGTAGCAAACTGTGTTTTTTACCATCTCCAATGGTCGTTTTTTTCTCAGCAGCAACCGCGGAGATAAAAACGCATCCGCGCTGAATCGGTGTCTCAAAATGCGTTTATTTCATCTCTGCGGGCGCTTTTGTCTCCTCTGTCACTACGGAGGCAAAAAACGCATCCAGGGGTGAACTTGTGTAGCAAAATGTGTATTTTATCATCTCCAATGGTCGTTTTTTTCTCAGCAGCAACCGCAGAGATAAAAAACGCATCCGCGCTGAATCGGTGTATCAATATGCGTTTCTTTCATCTCTGCGGGCGCTTTTGTCTCCGCTGTCACTGCGGAAGCAAAAAACGCATCCAGCGGTGAACTTGTGTAGCAAACTGTGTTTTTTACCATCTCCAATGGTCGTTTTTTTCTCAGCAGCAACCGCGGAGATAAAAAACGCATCCGCGCTGAATCGGTGTAGCAAAATGCGTTTATTTCATCTCTGCGGGCGCTTTTGTCTCCGCTGTCACTGCGGAGGCAAAACATGCATACAGCGGGGAACTTGTGTAGCAAAATGTGTTTTTTATCATCTCCAATGGTCGGTTTTTCTCAGCAGCAACCGCAGAGATAAAAAACGCATCCGCGCTGAATCGGTGTAGCAAATTGCGTTTATTTCATCTCTGCGGGCGCTTTTGTCTCCGCTGTCACTGCGGAGGCAAAAAATGCATACAGCGGTGAACTTGTGTAGCAAAATGTGTTTTTTATCATCTCCAATGGTCGTTTTTTTCTCAGCAGCAACCGCGGAGATAAAAAACGCATCCGCGCTGAATCGGTGTAGCTAAATGCGTTTCTTTCATCTCTGCGGGCGCTTTTGTCTCCGCTGTCACTGCGGAGGCAAAAAACGCATCCAGCGGTGAACTTGTGTAGCAAAATGTGTTTTTACCATCTCCAATGGTCGTTTTTTTCTCAGCAGCAACCGCGGAGATAAAAAACGCATCCGCGCTGAATCGGTGTAGCAAAATGCGTTTATTTCATCTCTGCGGGCGCTTTTGTCTCCGCTGTCACTGCGGAGGCAAAAAATGCATACAGCGGGGAACTTGTGTAGCAAAATGTGTTTTTTATCATCTCCAATGGTCTTTTTTTTCTCAGCAGCAACCGCGGAGATAAAAAACGCATCCGCGCTAAATCGGTGTATCAAAATGCGTTTCTTTCATCTCTGCGGGCGCTTTTGTCTCCGCTGTCACTACGAAGGCAAAAGTCGCATCCAGCGGTGAACTTGTGTAGCAAAATGTGTTTTTTATCATCTCCAATGGTCGTTTTTTTCTCAGCAGCAACCGCGGAGACAAAAAACTCATCCGCGGTGAATCGGTGTATCAAAATGCGTTTCTTTCATCTCTGCGGGCGCTTTTGTCTCCGCTGTCACTGCGGAGGCAAAAAATGCATACAGCGGTGAACTTGTGTAGCAAAATGTGTTTTTTATCATCTCCAATGGTCGTTTTTTTCTCAGCAGCAACCGCGGAGATAAAAAACGCATCCGCGCTGAATCGGTGTAGCTAAATGCGTTTCTTTCATCTCTGCGGGAGCTTTTGTCTCCGCTGTCACTGCGGAGGCAAAAAACGCATCCAGCGGTGAACTTGTGTAGCAAAATGTGTTTTTACCATCTCCAATGTTCGTTTTTTTCTCAGCAGCAACCGCGGAGATAAAAAACGCATCCGCGCTGAATCGGTGTATCAAAATGCGTTTATTTCATCTCTGCGGGCGCTTTTGTCTCCGCTGTCACTACGAAGGCAAAAGTCGCATCCAGCGGTGAACTTGTGTAGCAAAATGTGTTTTTTTATCATCTCCAATGGTCGTTTTTTTCTCAGCAGCAACCGCGGAGATAAAAAACGCATCCGCGCTGAATCGGTGTAGCAAAATGCGTTTATTTCATCTCTGCGGGCGCTTTTGTCTCCGCTGTCACTGCGGAGGCAAAAAATGCATACAGCGGGGAACTTGTGTAGCAAAATGTGTTTTTTATCATCTCCAATGGTCGTTTTTTTCTCAGCAGCAACCGCGGAGATAAAAAACGCATCCGCGCTAAATCGGTGTATCAAAATGCGTTTCTTTCATCTCTGCGGGCGCTTTTGTCTCCGCTGTCACTGCGGAGGCAAAAGTCGCATCCAACGGTGAACTTGTGTAGCAACATGTGTTTTTTATCATCTCCAATGGTCGTTTTTTTCTCAGCAGCAGCCGCGGAAAAAAAACGCATCCGCGCTGAATCGGTGTATCAAAATGCGTTTATTTCATCTCTGCGGTCGCTTTTGTCTCCGCTGTCACTGCGAAGGCAAGAGTCGCATCCAGCGGTGAACTTGTGTAGCAAAATGTGTTTTTTATCATCTCCAATGGTCGTTTTTTTCTCAGCAGCAACTGCGAAGATAAAAAACGCATCCGCGCTGAATCGGTGTAGCAAAATGCGTTCTTTCATCTCTGCGGGCGCTTTTGTCTCCGCTGTCACTACGAAGGCAAATGTCGCATCCAGCGGTGAACTTGTGTACCAAAATGTGTTTTTTATCATCTCCAATGGTCGTTTTTTTCTCAGCAGCAACCGCGGAGATAAAAACCGCATCCGCACTGAATCGGTGTATCAAAATGCGTTTCTTTCATCTCTGCGGGCGCTTTTGTCTCCGCTGTCACTACGAAGGCAAAAGTCGCATCCAGCGGTGAACTTGTGTAGCAAAATGTTTTTTTTATCATCTCCAATGGTCGTTTTTTTCTCAGCAGCAACCGCGGAGACTAAAAACTCATCCGCGCTGAATCGGTGTATCAAAATGCGTTTCTTTCATCTCTGCGGGCGCTTTTGTCTCCGCTGTCACTGCGGAGGCAAAAGTCGCATCCAGCGGTGAACTTGTGTAGCAAAATGTGTTTTTTATCATCTCCAATGGTCGTTTTTTTCTCAGCAGCAACCGCAGAGATAAAAAACGCATCCGCGCTGAATCGGTGTAGCAAATTGCGTTTATTTCATCTCTGCGGGCGCTTTTGTCTCCGCTGTCACTGCGGAGGCAAAAAATGCATACACCGGTGAACTTGTGTAGCAAAATGTGTTTTTTATCATATCCAATGGTCGTTTTTTTCTCAGCAGCAACCGCGGAGATAAAAAACGCATCCGCGCTGAATCGGTGTAGCTAAATGCGTTTCTTTCATCTCTGCGGGCGCTTTTGTCTCCGCTGTCACTGCGGAGGCAAAAAACGCATCCAGCGGTGAACTTGTGTAGCAAAATGTGTTTTTACCATCTCCAATGGTCGTTTTTTTCTCAGCAGCAACCGCGGAGATAAAAAACGCATCCGCGCTGAATCGGTGTATCAAAATGCGTTTATTTCATCTCTGCGGGCGCTTTTGTCTCCGCTGTCACTACGAAGGCAAAAGTCGCATCCAGCGGTGAACTTGTGTAGCAAAATGTGTTTTTTATCATCTCCAATGGTCGTTTTTTTCTCAGCAGCAACCGCGGAGACAAAAAACTCATCCGCGGTGAATCGGTGTATCAAAATGCGTTTCTTTCATCTCTGCGGGCGCTTTTGTCTCCGCTGTCACTGCGGAGGCAAAAGTCGCATCCAGCGATGAACTTGTGTAGCAAAATCTGTTTTTTATCATCTCCAATGGTCGTTTTTTTCTCAGCAGCAACCGCGGAGACAAAAAACTCATCCGCGCTGAATCGGTGTATCAAAATGCGTTTCTTTGATCTCTGCGGGCGCTTTTGTCTCCGCTGTCACTGCGGAGGCAAAAGTCGCATCCAGCGGTGAACTTGTGTAGCAAAATGTGTTTTTTATCATCTCCAATGGTCGTTTTTTTCTCAGCAGCAACCGCGGAGATAAAAAACGCATCCGCGCTGAATCGGTGAAGCAAAATGCGTTTTTTTCATCTCTGCGGGCGCTTTTGTCTCCGCTGTCACTGCGAAGGCAAAAGTCGCATCCAGCGGTGAACTTGTGTAGCAAAATGTGTTTTTTATCATCTCTAATGGTCGTTTTTTTCTCAGCAGCAACCGCGGAGATAAAAAACGCATCCGCGCTAAATCGGTGTTTCAAAATGCGTTTATTTCATCTCTGCCGGCGCTTTTGTCTCCGCTGTCACTGCGTAGGCAAAAAACGCATCCAGCGGTGAACTTGTGTAGCAAAATGTGTTTTTTACCATCTCCAATGGTCGTTTTTTTCTCAGCAGCAACCGCGGAGATAAAAAACGCATCCGCGCTGAATCGGTGAAGCAAAATGCGTTTTTTCATCTCTGCGGGCGCTTTTGTCTCCGCTGTCACTGCGAAGGCAAAAGTCGCATCCAGCGGTGAACTTGTGTAGCAAAATGTGTTTTTTATCATCTCTAATGGTCGTTTTTTTCTCAGCAGCAACCGCGGAGATAAAAAACGCATCCGCGCTAAATCGGTGTTTCAAAATGCGTTTATTTCATCTCTGCCGGCGCTTTTGTCTCCGCTGTCACTGCGGAGGCAAAAAACGCATCCAGCGGTGAACTTGTGTAGCAAAATGTGTTTTTTATCATCTCTAATGGTCGTTTTTTTCTCAGCAGCAACCGTGGAGATAAAAAACGCATCCGCGCTGAATCGGTGAAGCAAAATGCGTTTTTTTCATCTCTGCGCGCGCTTTTGTCTCCGCTGTCACTGCGAAGGCAAAAGTCGCATCCAGCGGTGAACTTGTGTAGCAAAATGTGTTTTTTATCATCTCTAATGGTCGTTTTTTTCTCAGCAGCAACCGCGGAGATAAAAACCGCATCCGCGCTAAATCGGTGTAGCAAAATGCGTTTCTTTCATCTCTGCGGGCGCTTTTGTCTCCGCTGTCACTGCGGAGGCAAAAGTCGCATCCAGCGGTGAACTTGTGTACCAAAATGTGTTTTTTATCATCTCCAATGGTCGTTTTTTTCTCAGCAGCAACCGCGGAGATAAAAAACGCATCCGCGCTGAATCGGTGTAGCAAAATACGTTTCTTTCATCTCTGCGGGCGCTTTTGTCTCCGCTGTCACTGCGGAGGCAAAACTCGCATCCAGCGGTGAACTTGTGTACCAAAATGTGTTTTTTATCATCTCCAATGGTCGTTTTTTTCTGAGCAGCAACCGCAGAGATAAAAAACGCATCCGCGCTGAATCGGTGTAGCAAATTGCGTTTATTTCATCTCTGTGGGCGCTTTTGTCTCCGCTGTCACTGCGGAGGCAAAAAATGCATACAGCGGTGAACTTGTGTAGCAAAATGTGTTTTTTATCATCTCCAATGGTCGTTTTTTTCTCAGCAGCAACCGCGGAGATAAAAACCGCATCCGCACTGAATCGGTGTATCAAAATGCGTTTCTTTCATCTCTGCGGGCGCTTTTGTCTCCGCTGTCACTACGAAGGCAAAAGTCGCATCCAGCGGTGAACTTGTGTAGCAAAATGTTTTTTTTATCATCTCCAATGGTCGTTTTTTTCTCAGCAGCAACCGCGGAGACTAAAAACTCATCCGCGCTGAATCGGTGTATCAAAATGCGTTTCTTTCATCTCTGCGGGCGCTTTTGTCTCCGCTGTCACTGCGGAGGCAAAAGTCGCATCCAGCGGTGAACTTGTGTAGCAAAATGTGTTTTTTATCATCTCCAATGGTCGTTTTTTTCTCAGCAGCAACCGCAGAGATAAAAAACGCATCCGCGCTGAATCGGTGTAGCAAATTGCGTTTATTTCATCTCTGCGGGCGCTTTTGTCTCCGCTGTCACTGCGGAGGCAAAAAATGCATACACCGGTGAACTTGTGTAGCAAAATGTGTTTTTTATCATATCCAATGGTCGTTTTTTTCTCAGCAGCAACCGCGGAGATAAAAAACGCATCCGCGCTGAATCGGTGTAGCTAAATGCGTTTCTTTCATCTCTGCGGGCGCTTTTGTCTCCGCTGTCACTGCGGAGGCAAAAAAACGCATCCAGCGGTGAACTTGTGTAGCAAAATGTGTTTTTACCATCTCCAATGGTCGTTTTTTTCTCAGCAGCAACCGCGGAGATAAAAAACGCATCCGCGCTGAATCGGTGTATCAAAATGCGTTTATTTCATCTCTGCGGGCGCTTTTGTCTCCGCTGTCACTACGAAGGCAAAAGTCGCATCCAGCGGTGAACTTGTGTAGCAAAATGTGTTTTTTATCATCTCCAATGGTCGTTTTTTTCTCAGCAGCAACCGCGGAGACAAAAAACTCATCCGCGGTGAATCGGTGTATCAAAATGCGTTTCTTTCATCTCTGCGGGCGCTTTTGTCTCCGCTGTCACTGCGGAGGCAAAAGTCGCATCCAGCGGTGAACTTGTGTAGCAAAATGTGTTTTTTATCATCTCCAATGGTCGTTTTTTTCTCAGCAGCAACCGCGGAGACAAAAAACTCATCCGCGCTGAATCGGTGTATCAAAATGCGTTTCTTTGATCTCTGCGGGCGCTTTTGTCTCCGCTGTCACTGCGGAGGCAAAAGTCGCATCCAGCGGTGAACTTGTGTAGCAAAATGTGTTTTTTATCATCTCCAATGGTCGTTTTTTTCTCAGCAGCAACCGCGGAGATAAAAAACGCATCCGCGCTGAATCGGTGAAGCAAAATGCGTTTTTTTCATCTCTGCGGGCGCTTTTGTCTCCGCTGTCACTGCGAAGGCAAAAGTCGCATCCAGCGGTGAACTTGTGTAGCAAAATGTGTTTTTTATCATCTCTAATGGTCGTTTTTTTCTCAGCAGCAACCGCGGAGATAAAAAACGCATCCGCGCTAAATCGGTGTTTCAAAATGCGTTTATTTCATCTCTGCCGGCGCTTTTGTCTCCGCTGTCACTGCGTAGGCAAAAAACGCATCCAGCGGTGAACTTGTGTAGCAAAATGTGTTTTTTACCATCTCCAATGGTCGTTTTTTTCTCAGCAGCAACCGCGGAGATAAAAAACGCATCCGCGCTGAATCGGTGAAGCAAAATGCGTTTTTTCATCTCTGCGGGCGCTTTTGTCTCCGCTGTCACTGCGAAGGCAAAAGTCGCATCCAGCGGTGAACTTGTGTAGCAAAATGTGTTTTTTATCATCTCTAATGGTCGTTTTTTTCTCAGCAGCAACCGCGGAGATAAAAAACGCATCCGCGCTAAATCGGTGTTTCAAAATGCGTTTATTTCATCTCTGCCGGCGCTTTTGTCTCCGCTGTCACTGCGGAGGCAAAAAACGCATCCAGCGGTGAACTTGTGTAGCAAAATGTGTTTTTTATCATCTCTAATGGTCGTTTTTTTCTCAGCAGCAACCGTGGAGATAAAAAACGCATCCGCGCTGAATCGGTGAAGCAAAATGCGTTTTTTTCATCTCTGCGCGCGCTTTTGTCTCCGCTGTCACTGCGAAGGCAAAAGTCGCATCCAGCGGTGAACTTGTGTAGCAAAATGTGTTTTTTATCATCTCTAATGGTCGTTTTTTTCTCAGCAGCAACCGCGGAGATAAAAACCGCATCCGCGCTAAATCGGTGTAGCAAAATGCGTTTCTTTCATCTCTGCGGGCGCTTTTGTCTCCGCTGTCACTGCGGAGGCAAAAGTCGCATCCAGCGGTGAACTTGTGTACCAAAATGTGTTTTTTATCATCTCCAATGGTCGTTTTTTTCTCAGCAGCAACCGCGGAGATAAAAAACGCATCCGCGCTGAATCGGTGTAGCAAAATACGTTTCTTTCATCTCTGCGGGCGCTTTTGTCTCCGCTGTCACTGCGGAGGCAAAACTCGCATCCAGCGGTGAACTTGTGTACCAAAATGTGTTTTTTATCATCTCCAATGGTCGTTTTTTTCTGAGCAGCAACCGCAGAGATAAAAAACGCATCCGCGCTGAATCGGTGTAGCAAATTGCGTTTATTTCATCTCTGTGGGCGCTTTTGTCTCCGCTGTCACTGCGGAGGCAAAAAATGCATACAGCGGTGAACTTGTGTAGCAAAATGTGTTTTTTATCATCTCCAATGGTCGTTTTTTTCTCAGCAGCAACCGCGGAGATAAAAAACGCATCCGCGCTGAATCGGTGTAGCAAAATGCGTTTCTTTCATCTCTGCGGGCGCTTTTGTCTCCGCTGTCACTGCGGTGGCAAAAGTCGCATACAGCGGTGTACTTGTGTAGCAAAATGTGTTTTTTATCATCTCCAATGGTCGTTTTTTTCTCAGCAGCAACCGCGGAGATAAAAAACGCATCCGCGCTGAATCGGTGTAGCAAAATGCGTTTCTTTCATCTCTGCGGGCGCTTTTGTCTCCGCTGTCACTGCGGAGGCAAAAGTCGCATCCAGCGGTGAACTTGAGTACCAAAATGTGTTTTTTATCATCTCCAATGGTCGTTTTTTCTCAGCAGCAACCGCGGAGATAAAAAACGCATCCGCGCTGAATCGGTGTAGCAAATTGCGTTTATTTCATCTCTGCGGGCGCTTTTGTCTCCGCTGTCACTGCGGAAGCAAAAAATGCATACAGCGGTGAACTTGTGTAGCAAAATGTGTTTTTTATCATCTCCAATGGTCGTTTTTTTCTCAGCAGCAACCGCGGAGATAAAAAACGCATCCGCACTGAATCGGTGTAGCAAAATGCGTTTCTTTCATCTCTGCGGGCGCTTTTGTCTCCGCTGTCACTGCGGAGGCAAAAGTCGCATCCAGCGGTGAACTTGTGTACAAAAATGTGTTTTTTATCATCTCCAATGGTCGTTTTTTTCTCAGCAGCTACCGCGGAGATAAAAAACGCATCCGCGCTGAATCGGTTTATCAAAATGCGTTTCTTTCATCTCTGCGGGCGCTTTTGTCTCCGCTGTCACTGCGGAGGCAAAAAATGCATACAGCGGTGTACTTGTGTAGAAAATGTGTTTTTTATCATCTCCAATGGTCGTTTTTTTCTCAGCAGCAACCGCGGAGATAAAAAACGCATCCGCGCTGAATCGGTGTAGCAAAATGCGTTTCTTTCATCTCTGCGGGCGCTTTTGTCTCCGCTGTCACTGCGGAGGCAAAAGTCGCATCCAGCGGTGAACTTGTGTAGCAAAATGTGTTTTTTACCATCTCCAATGGTCGTTCTTTTCTCAGCAGCAACCGCGGAGATAAAAAACGCATCCGCGCTGAATCGGTGTAGCAAAATGCGTTTATTTCATCTCTACGGGCGCTTTTGTCTCCTCTGTCACTGCGGAGGCAAAACATGCATACAGCGGGGAACTTGTGTAGCAAAATGTGTTTTTTATCATCTCCAATGGTCGTTTTTTTCTCAGCAGCAACCACAGAGATAAAAAACGCATCCGCGCTGAAACGGTGTAGCAAATTGCGTTTATTTCATCTCTGTGGGCGCTTTTGTCTCCGCTGTCACTGCGGAGGCAAAAAATGCATACAGCGGTGTACTTGTGTAGAAAATGTGTTTTTTATCATCTCCAATGGTCGTTTTTTTCTCAGCAGCAACCGCGGAGATAAAAAACGCATCCGCGCTGAATCGGTGTAGCAAAATGCGTTTATTTCATCTCTGTGGGCGCTTTTGTCTCCGCTGTCACTGCGGAGGCAAAAAATGCATACAGCGGTGTACTTGTGTAGAAAATGTGTTTTTTATCATCTCCAATGGTCGTTTTTTTCTCAGCAGCAACCGCGGAGATAAAAAACGCATCCGCGCTGAATCGGTGTAGCAAAATGCGTTTCTTTCATCTCTGCGGGCGCTTTTGTCTCCGCTGTCACTGCGGAGGCAAAAGTCGCATCCAGCGGTGAACTTGTGTACCAAAATGTGTTTTTTATCATCTCCAATGGTCGTTTTTTTCTCAGCAGCAACCGCGGAGATAAAAAACGCATCCGCGCTGAATCGGTGTAGCAAAATGCGTTTCTTTCATCTCTGCAGGCGCTTTTGTCTCCGCTGTCACTGCGGAGGCAAAAAATGCATACAGCGGTGAACTTGTGTAGCAAAATGTGTTTTTTATCATCTCCAATGGTCGTTTTTTTCTCAGCAGCAACCGCGGAGATAAAAAATGCATCCGCGCTGAATCGGTGTTGCAAAATACGTTTCTTTCATCTCTGCGGGCGCTTTTGTCTCCGCTGTCACTGCGGAGGCAAAAGTCGCATCGAGCGGTGAACTTGTGTACCAAAATGTGTTTTTTATCATCTCCAATGGTCGTTTTTTTCTCAGCAGCAACCGCAGAGATAAAAAACGCATCCGCGCTGAATCGGTGTAGCAAATTGCGTTTATTTCATCTCTGTGGGCGCTTTTGTCTCCGCTGTCACTGCGGAGGCAAAAAATGCATACAGCGGTGAACTTGTGTAGCAAAATGTGTTTTTTATCATCTCCAATGGTCGTTTTTTTCTCAGCAGCAACCGCGGAGATAAAAAACGCATCCGCGCTGAATCGGTGTAGCAAATTGCGTTTATTTCATCTCTGCGGGCGCTTTTGTCTCCGCTGTCACTGCGGAGGCAAAAAATGCATACAGCGGTAAACTTGTGTAGCAAAATGTGTTTTTTATCATCTCCAATGGTCGTTTTTTTCTCAGCAGCAACCGCGGAGATAAAAAACGCATCCGCGCTGAATCGGTGTAGCAAAATGCGTTTCTTTCATCTCTGCGGGCGCTTTTGTCTCCGCTGTCACTGCGGAGGCAAAAGTCGCATCCAGCGGTGAACTTGTGTAGCAAAATGTGTTGTTTATCATCTCCAATGGTCGTTTTTTTTCTCAGCAGCAACCGCAGAGATATCAAACGCTTCCGCGCTTAATCGGTGTAGCAAAATGCGTTTCTTTCATCTCTGCGGGCGCTTTTGTCTCCGCTGTCACTGCGGAGGCAAAAGTCGCATCCAGCGGTGAACTTGTGTACCAAAATGTGTTTTTTATCATCTCCAATGGTCGTTTTTTTCTCAGCAGCAACCGCAGAGATAAAAAACGCATCCGCGCTGAATCGGTGTAGCAAATTGCGTTTCTTTCATCTCTGCGGGCGCTTTTGTCTCCGCTGTCACTGCGGAGGCAAAAGTCGCATCCAGCGGTGAACTTGTGTAGCAAAATGTGTTGTTTATCATCTCCAATGGTCGTTTTTTTCTCAGCAGCAACCGCAGAGATAAAAAACGCTTCCGCGCTTAATCGGTGTAGCAAAATGCGTTTCTTTCATCTCTGCGGGCGCTTTTGTCTCCGCTGTCACTGCGGAGGCAAAAGTCGCATCCAGCGGTGAACTTGTGTACCAAAATGTGTTTTTTATCATCTCCAATGGTCGTTTTTTTCTCAGCAGCAACCGCGGAGATATAAAACGCATCCGCGCTGAATCGGTGTAGCAAAATACGTTTCTTTCATCTCTGCGGGCGCTTTCGTCTCCGCTGTCACTGCGGAGGCAAAAGTCGCATCCAGCGGTGAACTTGTGTACCAAAATGTGTTTTTTATCATCTCCAATGGTCGTTTTTTTCTCAGCAGCAACCGCGGAGATAAAAAACGCATCCGCGCTGAATCGGTGTAGCAAAATGCGTTTCTTTCATCTCTGCGGGCGCTTTTGTCTCCGCTGTCACTGCGGAGGCAAAAGTCGCATCCAGCGGTGAACTTGTGTAGCAAAATGTGTTGTTTATCATCTCCAATGGTCGTTTTTTTCTCAGCAGCAACCGCAGAGATAAAAAACGCTTCCGCGCTTAATCGGTGTAGCAAAATGCGTTTCTTTCATCTCTGCGGGCGCTTTTGTCTCCGCTGTCACTGCGGAGGCAAAAGTCGCATCCAGCGGTGAACTTGTGTACCAAAATGTGTTTTTTATCATCTCCAATGGTCGTTTTTTTCTCAGCAGCAACCGCGGAGATATAAAACGCATCCGCGCTGAATCGGTGTAGCAAAATACGTTTCTTTCATCTCTGCGGGCGCTTTTGTCTCCGCTGTCACTGCGGAGGCAAAAGTCGCATCCAGCGGTGAACTTGTGTACCAAAATGTGTTTTTTATCATCTCCAATGGTCGTTTTTTTCTCAGCAGCAACCGCGGAGATAAAAAACGCATCCGCGCTGAATCGGTGTAGCAAAATGCGTTTCTTTCATCTCTGCGGGCGCTTTTGTCTCCGCTGTCACTGCGGAGGCAAAAGTCGCATCCAGCGGTGAACTTGTGTAGCAAAATGTGTTGTTTATCATCTCCAATGGTCGTTTTTTTCTCAGCAGCAACCGCAGAGATAAAAAACGCTTCCGCGCTTAATTGGTGTAGCAAAATGCGTTTCTTTCATCTCAGCGGGCGCTTTTGTCTCCGCTGTCACTGCGGAGGCAAAAGTCGCATCCAGCGGCGAACTTGTGTACCAAAATGTGTTTTTTATCATCTCCAATGGTCGTTTTTTTCTCAGCAGCAACCGCGGAGATAAAAAACGCATCCGCGCTGAATCGGTGTAGCAAAATACGTTTCTTTCATCTCTGCGGGCGCTTTTGTCTCCGCTGTCACTGCGGAGGCAAAAGTCGCATCCAGCGGTGAACTTGTGTACCAAAATGTGTTTTTTATCATCTCCAATGGTCGTTTTTTTCTCAGCAGCAACCGCAGAGATAAAAAACGCATCCGCGCTGAATCGGTGTAGCAAATTGCGTTTATTTCATCTCTGTGGGCGCTTTTGTCTCCGCTGTCACTGCGGAGGCAAAAAATGCATACAACGGTGAACTTGTGTAGCAAAATGTGTTTTTTATCATCTCCAATGGTCGTTTTTTTCTCAGCAGCAACCGCGGAGATAAAAAACGCATCCGCGCTGAATCGGTGTTGCAAAATACGTTTCTTTCATCTCTGCGGGCGCTTTTGTCTCCGCTGTCACTGCGGAGGCAAAAGTCGCATCGAGCGGTGAACTTGTGAACCAAAATGTGTTTTTTATCATCTCCAATGGTCGTTTTTTTCTCAGCAGCAACCGCAGAGATAAAAAACGCATCCGCGCTGAATCGGTGTAGCAAATTGCGTTTATTTCATCTCTGTGGGCGCTTTTGTCTCCGCTGCCACTGCGGAGGCAAAAAATGCATACAGCGGTGAACTTGTGTAGCAAAATGTGTTTTTTATCATCTCCAATGGTCGTTTTTTTCTCAGCAGCAACCGCGGAGATAAAAAACGCATCCGCGCTGAATCGGTGTAGCAAATTGCGTTTATTTCATCTCTGCGGGCGCTTTTGTCTCCGCTGTCACTGCGGAGGCAAAAAATGCATACAGCGGTGAACTTGTGTAGCAAAATGTGTTTTTTATCATCTCCAATGGTCGTTTTTTTCTCAGCAGCAACCGCGGAGATAAAAAACGCATCCGCGCTGAATCGGTGTAGCAAAATGCGTTTCTTTCATCTCTGCGGGCGCTTTTGTCTCCGCTGTCACTGCGGAGGCAAAAGTCGCATCCAGCGGTGAACTTGTGTAGCAAAATGTGTTGTTTATCATCTCCAATGGTCGCTTTTCTCTCAGCAGCAACCCTAGAGATAAAAAACGCTTCCGCGCTTAATCGGTGTAGCAAAATGCGTTTCTTTCATCTCTGCGGGCGCTATTGTCTCCGCTGTCACTGCGGAGGCAAAAGTCGCATCCAGCGGTGAACTTGTGTACCAAAATGTGTTTTTTATCATCTCCAATGGTCGTTTTTTTCTCAGCAGCAACCGCGGAGATAAAAAACGCATCCGCGCTGAATCGGTGTAGCAAAATACGTTTCTTTCATCTCTGCGGGCGCTTTTGTCTCCGCTGTCACTGCGGAGGCAAAACTCGCATCCAGCGGTGAACTTGTGTACCAAAATGTGTTTTTTATCATCTCCAATGGTCGTTTTTTTCTGAGCAGCAACCGCAGAGATAAAAAACGCATCCGCGCTGAATCGGTGTAGCAAATTGCGTTTATTTCATCTCTGTGGGCGCTTTTGTCTCCGCTGTCACTGCGGAGGCAAACAATGCATACAGCGGTGAACTTGTGTAGCAAAATGTGTTTTTTATCATCTCCAATGATCGTTTTTTTCTCAGCAGCAACCGCGGAGATAAAAAACGCATCCGCGCTGAATCGGTGTAGCAAAATGCGTTTCTTTCATCTCTGCGGGCGCTTTTGTCTCCGCTGTCACTGCGGAGGCAGAAGTCGCATCCAGCGGTGAACTTGTGTACCAAAATGTGTTTTTTATCATCTCCAATGGTCGTTTTTTTCTCAGCAGCAACCGCGTTGATAAAAAACGCATCCGCGCTGAATCGGTGTAGCAAAATGCGTTTCTTTCATCTCTGCGGGCGCTTTTGTCTCCGCTGTCACTGCGGAGGCAAAAGTCGCATCCAGCGGTGAACTTGTGTACCAAAATGTGTTTTTTATCATCTCCAATGGTCGTTTTTTTCTCAGCAGCTACCGCGGAGATAAAAAACGCATCCGCGCTGAATCGGTGTAGCAAAATGCGTTTCTTTCATCTCTGCGGGCGCTTTTGTCTCCGCTGTCACTGCGAAGGCAAAAGTCGCATCCAGCGGTGAACTTGTGTAGCATAATGTGTTTTTTATCATCTCCAATGGTCGTTTTTTTCTCAGCAGCAACCGCGGAGATAAAAAACGCATCCGCGCTGAATCGGTGTAGCAAAATGCGTTTCTTTCATCTCTGCGGGCGCTTTTGTCTCCGCTGTCACTGCGGAGGCAAAAGACGCATCCAGCGGTGAACTTGTGTAGCAAAATGTGTTGTTTATCATCTCCAATGGTCGTTTTTTTCTCAGCAGCAACCGCGGAGATAAAAAACGCATCCGCGCTAAATCGGTGTAGCAAAATGCGTTTCTTTCATCTCTGCGGGCGCTTTTGTCTCCGCTGTCACTGCGGAGGCAAAAGTCGCATCCAGCGGTGAACTTGAGTACCAAAATGTGTTTTTTACCATCTCCAATGGTCGTTTTTTTCTCAGCAGCAACCGCGGAGATAAAAAACGCATCCGCGCTGAATCGGTGTAGCAAAATGCGTTTCTTTCATCTCTGCGGGCGCTTTTGTCTCCGCTGTCACTGCGGAGGCAAAAGTCGCATCCAGCGGTGAACTTGTGTACCAAAATGTGTTTTTTATCATCTCCAATGGTCGTTTTTTTCTCAGCAGCTACCGCGGAGATAAAAAACGCATCCGCGCTGCATCGGTGTATCAAAATGCGTTTCTTTCATCTCTGCGGGCGCTTTTGTCTCCGCTGTCACTGCGGAGGCAAAAGTCGCATCCAGCGGTGGACTTGTGTACCAAAATGTGTTTTTTATCATCTCCAATGGTCGTTTTTTTCTCAGCAGCAACCGCGGAGATAAAAAACGCATCCGCGCTGAATCGGTGTAGCAAAATGCGTTTCTTTCATCTCTGCGGGCTCTTTTGTCTCCGCTGTCACTGCGGAGGCAAAAGTCGCATCCAGCGGTGAACTTGTGTAGCAAAATGTGTTGTTTATCATCTCCAATGGTCGTTTTTTTCTCAGCAGCATCCGCAGAGATAAAAAACGCATCCGCGCTGAATCGGTGTAGCAAAATGCGTTTATTTCATCTCTGCGGGCGCTATTGTCTCCGCTGTCACTGCGGAGGCAAAACATGCATACAGCGGGGAACTTGTGTAGCAAAATGTGTTTTTTATCATCTCCAATGGTCGTTTTATTCTCAGCAGCAACCGCAGAGATAAAAAACGCATCCGCGCTGAAACGGTGTAGCAAATTGCGTTCATTTCATCTCTGTGGGCGCTTTTGTCTCCGCTGTCACTGCGGAGGCAAACAATGCATACAGCGGTGAACTTGTGTAGCAAAATGTGTTTTTTATCATCTCCAATGGTCGTTTTTTTCTCAGCAGCAACCGCGGAGATAAAAAACGCATCCGCGCTGAATCGGTGTAGCAAAATGCGTTTCTTTCATCTCTGCGGGCGCTTTTGTCTCCGCTGTCACAGCGGAGGCAAAAGTCGCATCCAGCGGTGAACTTGTGTACCAAAATGTGTTTTTTATCATCTCCAATGGTCGTTTTTTTCTCAGCAGCAACCGCGTTGATAAAAAACGCATCCGCGCTGAATCGGTGTAGCAAAATGCGTTTCTTTCATCTCTGCGGGCGCTTTTGTCTCCGCTGTCACTGCGGAGGCAAAAGTCGCATCCAGCGGTGAACTTGTGTACCAAAATGTGTTTTTTATCATCTCCAATGGTCGTTTTTTTCTCAGCAGCTACCGCGGAGATAAAAAACGCATCCGCGCTGAATCGGTGTAGCAAAATGCGTTTCTTTCATCTCTGCAGGCGCTTTTGTCTCCGCTGTCACTGCGGAGGCAAAAGTCGCATCCAGCGGTGAACTTGTGTAGCATAATGTGTTTTTTATCATCTCCAATGGTCGTTTTTTTCTCAGCAGCAACCGCGGAGATAAAAAACGCATCCGCGCTGAATCGGTGTAGCAAAATGCGTTTCTTTCATCTCTGCGGGCGCTTTTGTCTCCGCTGTCACTGCGGAGGCAAAAGACGCATCCAGCGGTGAACTTGTGTAGCAAAATGTGTTGTTTATCATCTCCAATGGTCGTTTTTTTCTCAGCAGCAACCGCGGAGATAAAAAACGCATCCGCGCTAAATCGGTGTAGCAAAATGCGTTTCTTTCATCTCTGCGGGCGCTTTTGTCTCCGCTGTCACTGCGGAGGCAAAAGTCGCATCCAGCGGTGAACTTGAGTACCAAAATGTGTTTTTTACCATCTCCAATGGTCGTTTTTTTCTCAGCAGCAACCGCGGAGATAAAAAACGCATCCGCGCTGAATCGGTGTAGCAAAATGCGTTTCTTTCATCTCTGCGGGCGCTTTTGTCTCCGCTGTCACTGCGGAGGCAAAAGTCGCATCCAGCGGTGAACTTGTGTACCAAAATGTGTTTTTTATCATCTCCAATGGTCGTTTTTTTCTCAGCAGCTACCGCGGAGATAAAAAACGCATCCGCGCTGCATCGGTGTATCAAAATGCGTTTCTTTCATCTCTGCGGGCGCTTTTGTCTCCGCTGTCACTGCGGAGGCAAAAGTCGCATCCAGCGGTGGACTTGTGTACCAAAATGTGTTTTTTATCATCTCCAATGGTCGTTTTTTTCTCAGCAGCAACCGCGGAGATAAAAAACGCATCCGCGCTGAATCGGTGTAGCAAAATGCGTTTCTTTCATCTCTGCGGGCTCTTTTGTCTCCGCTGTCACTGCGGAGGCAAAAGTCGCATCCAGCGGTGAACTTGTGTAGCAAAATGTGTTTTTTATCATCTCCAATGGTCGTTTTATTCTCAGCAGCAACCGCGGAGATAAAAAACGCATCCGCGCTGAATCGGTGTAGCAAAATGCGTTTCTTTCATCTCTGCGGGCGCTTTTGTCTCCGCTGTCACTGCGGAGGCAAAAGTCGAATCCAGCGGTGAACTTGTGTAGCAAAATGTGTTGTTTATCATCTCCAATGGTCGTTTTTTTCTCAGCAGCAACCGCAGAGATAAAAAACGCATCCGCGCTGAAACGGTGTAGCAAATTGCGTTCATTTCATCTCTGCGGGCGCTTTTGTCTCCGCTGTCACTGCGAAGGCAAAAGTCTCATCCAGCGGTGAACTTGTGTAGCAAAATGTGTTTTTTATTATCTCCTATGGTCGTTTTTATCTCAGCAGCAACCGCGGAGATAAAAAACGCATCCGCGCTGAATCGGTGAAGCAAAATGCGTTTTTTTCATCTCTGCGGGCGCTTTAGTCTCAGCTGTCACTGCTGATGCAAAACATGCATACAGCGGGGAACTTGTGTAGCAAAATGTGTTTTTTATCATCTCCAATGGTCGTTTTATTCTCAGCAGCAACCGCAGAGATAAAAAACGCATCCGCGCTGAAACGGTGTAGCAAATTGCGTTCATTTCATCTCTGTGGGCGCTTTTGTCTCCGCTGTCACTGCGGAGGCAAACAATGCATACAGCGGTGAACTTGTGTAGCAAAATGTGTTTTTTATCATCTCCAATGGTCGTTTTTTTCTCAGCAGCAACCGCGGAGATAAAAAACGCATCCGCGCTGAATCGGTGTAGCAAAATGCGTTTCTTTCATCTCTGCGGGCGCTTTTGTCTCCGCTGTCACTGCGGAGGCAAAAGTCGCATCCAGCGGTGAACTTGTGTACCAAAATGTGTTTTTTATCATCTCCAACGGTCGTTTTTTTCTCAGCAGCAACCGCGTTGATAAAAAACGCATCCGCGCTGAATCGGTGTAGCAAAATGCGTTTCTTTCATCTCTGCGGGCGCTTTTGTCTCCGCTGTCACTGCGGAGGCAAAAGTCGCATCCAGCGGTGAACTTGTGTACCAAAATGTGTTTTTTATCATCTCCAATGGTCGTTTTTTTCTCAGCAGCTACCGCGGAGATAAAAAACGCATCCGAGCTGAATCGGTGTAGCAAAATGCGTTTCTTTCATCTCTGCGGGCGCTTTTGTCTCCGCTGTCACTGCGGAGGCAAAAGTCGCATCCAGCGGTGAACTTGTGTAGCATAATGTGTTTTTTATCATCTCCAATGGTCGTTTTTTTCTCAGCAGCAACCGCGGAGATAAAAAACGCATCCGCGCTGAATCGGTGTAGCAAAATGCGTTTCTTTCATCTCTGCGGGCGCTTTTGTCTCCGCTGTCACTGCGGAGGCAAAAGTCGAATCCAGCGGTGAACTTGTGTAGCAAAATGTGTTGTTTATCATCTCCAATGGTCGTTTTTTTCTCAGCAGCAACCGCAGAGATAAAAAACGCATCCGCGCTGAATCGGTGTAGCAAAATGCGTTTATTTCATCTCTGCGGGCGCTTTTGTCTCCGCTGTCACTGCGGAGGCAAAACATGCATACAGCGGGGAACTTGTGTAGCAAAATGTGTTTTTTATCATCTCCAATGGTCGTTTTTTTCTCAGCAGCAACCGCAGAGATAAAAAACGCATCCGCGCTGAAACGGTGTAGCAAATTGCGTTCATTTCATCTCTGCGGGCGCTTTTGTCTCCGCTGTCACTGCGAAGGCAAAAGTCTCATCCAGCGGTGAACTTGTGTAGCAAAATGTGTTTTTTATTATCTCCTATGGTCGTTTTTATCTCAGCAGCAACCGCGGAGATAAAAAACGCATCCGCGCTGAATCGGTGAAGCAAAATGCGTTTTTTTCATCTCTGCGGGCTCTTTAGTCTCAGCTGTCACTGCTGATGCAAAAGTCGCATCCAGCGGTGAACTTGTGTAGCAAAATGTGTTTTTTACCATCTCCAATGGTCGTTTTTTTCTCAGCAGCAACCGCGGAGATAAAAAACGCATCCGCGCTGAATCGGTGTATCAAAATGCGTTTATTTCATCTCTGCGGGCGCTTTTGTCTCCGCTGTCACTGCGGAGGCAAAAAACGGATCCAGCGGTGAACTTGTGTAGCAAAATGTGTTTTTTACCATCTCCAATTGTCGTTTTTTTCTCAGCAGCAACGTCGGAGATAAAAAACGCATCCGCGCTGATTCGGTGTATCAAAATGCGTTTATTTCATCTCTGCGGGCGCTTTTGTCTCCGCTGTCACTGCGAAGGCAAAAGTCTCATCCAGCGGTGAACTTGTGTAGCAAAATGTGTTTTTTATCATCTCCAATGGTCGTTTTTTTCTCAGCAGCTACCGCGGAGATAAAAAACGCATCCGCGCTGAATCGGTGTAGCAAAATGCGTTTCTTTCATCTCTGCGGGCGCTTTTGTCTCCGCTGTCACTGCGGAGGCAAAAGTCGCATCCAGCGGTGAACTTGTGTAGCAAAATGTGTTGTTTATCATCTCCAATGGTCGTTTTTTTCTCAGCAGCAACCGCAGAGATAAAAAACGCTTCCGCGCTTAATCGGTGTAGCAAAATGCGTTTCTTTCATCTCTGCGGGCGCTTTTGTCTCCGCTGTCACTGCGGAGGCAAAAGTCGCATCCAGCGGTGAACTTGTGTACCAAAATGTGTTTTTTATCATCTCCAATGGTCGTTTTTTTCTCAGCAGCAACCGCGGAGATAAAAAACGCATCCGCGCTGAATCGGTGTAGCAAAATACGTTTCTTTCATCTCTGCGGGAGCTTTTGTCTCCGCTGTCACTGCGGAGGCAAAAGTCGCATCCAGCGGTGAACTTGAGTACCAAAATGTGTTTTTTACCATCTCCAATGGTCGTTTTTTTCTCAGCAGCAACCGCGGAGATAAAAAACGCATCCGCGCTGAATCGGTGTAGCAAAATGCGTTTCTTTCATCTCTGCGGGCGCTTTTGTCTCCGCTGTCACTGCGGAGGCAAAAGTCGCATCCAGCGGTGAACTTGTGTACCAAAATGTGTTTTTTATCATCTCCAATGGTCGTTTTTTTCTCAGCAGCTACCGCGGAGATAAAAAACGCATCCGCGCTGCATCGGTGTATCAAAATGCGTTTCTTTCATCTCTGCGGGCGCTTTTGTCTCCGCTGTCACTGCGGAGGCAAAAGTCGCATCCAGCGGTGGACTTGTGTACCAAAATGTGTTTTTTATCATCTCCAATGGTCGTTTTTTTCTCAGCAGCAACCGCGGAGATAAAAAACGCATCCGCGCTGAATCGGTGTAGCAAAATGCGTTTCTTTCATCTCTACGGGCTCTTTTGTCTCCGCTGTCACTGCGGAGGCAAAAGTCGCATCCAGCGGTGAACTTGTGTAGCAAAATGTGTTGTTTATCATCTCCAATGGTCGTTTTTTTCTCAGCAGCATCCGCAGAGATAAAAAACGCATCCGCGCTGAATCGGTGTAGCAAAATGCGTTTATTTCATCTCTGCGGGCGCTATTGTCTCCGCTGTCACTGCGGAGGCAAAACATGCATACAGCGGGGAACTTGTGTAGCAAAATGTGTTTTTTATCATCTCCAATGGTCGTTTTATTCTCAGCAGCAACCGCAGAGATAAAAAACGCATCCGCGCTGAAACGGTGTAGCAAATTGCGTTCATTTCATCTCTGTGGGCGCTTTTGTCTCCGCTGTCACTGCGGAGGCAAACAATGCATACAGCGGTGAACTTGTGTAGCAAAATGTGTTTTTTATCATCTCCAATGGTCGTTTTTTTCTCAGCAGCAACCGCGGAGATAAAAAACGCATCCGCGCTGAATCGGTGTAGCAAAATGCGTTTCTTTCATCTCTGCGGGCGCTTTTGTCTCCGCTGTCACAGCGGAGGCAAAAGTCGCATCCAGCGGTGAACTTGTGTACCAAAATGTGTTTTTTATCATCTCCAATGGTCGTTTTTTTCTCAGCAGCAACCGCGTTGATAAAAAACGCATCCGCGCTGAATCGGTGTAGCAAAATGCGTTTCTTTCATCTCTGCGGGCGCTTTTGTCTCCGCTGTCACTGCGGAGGCAAAAGTCGCATCCAGCGGTGAACTTGTGTACCAAAATGTGTTTTTTATCATCTCCAATGGTCGTTTTTTTCTCAGCAGCTACCGCGGAGATAAAAAACGCATCCGCGCTGAATCGGTGTAGCAAAATGCGTTTCTTTCATCTCTGCGGGCGCTTTTGTCTCCGCTGTCACTGCGGAGGCAAAAGTCGCATCCAGCGGTGAACTTGTGTAGCATAATGTGTTTTTTATCATCTCCAATGGTCGTTTTTTTCTCAGCAGCAACCGCGGAGATAAAAAACGCATCCGCGCTGAATCGGTGTAGCAAAATGCGTTTCTTTCATCTCTGCGGGCGCTTTTGTCTCCGCTGTCACTGCGGAGGCAAAAGACGCATCCAGCGGTGAACTTGTGTAGCAAAATGTGTTGTTTATCATCTCCAATGGTCGTTTTTTTCTCAGCAGCAACCGCGGAGATAAAAAACGCATCCGCGCTAAATCGGTGTAGCAAAATGCGTTTCTTTCATCTCTGCGGGCGCTTTTGTCTCCGCTGTCACTGCGGAGGCAAAAGTCGCATCCAGCGGTGAACTTGAGTACCAAAATGTGTTTTTTACCATCTCCAATGGTCGTTTTTTTCTCAGCAGCAACCGCGGAGATAAAAAACGCATCCGCGCTGAATCGGTGTAGCAAAATGCGTTTCTTTCATCTCTGCGGGCGCTTTTGTCTCCGCTGTCACTGCGGAGGCAAAAGTCGCATCCAGCGGTGAACTTGTGTACCAAAATGTGTTTTTTATCATCTCCAATGGTCGTTTTTTTCTCAGCAGCTACCGCGGAGATAAAAAACGCATCCGCGCTGCATCGGTGTATCAAAATGCGTTTCTTTCATCTCTGCGGGCGCTTTTGTCTCCGCTGTCACTGCGGAGGCAAAAGTCGCATCCAGCGGTGGACTTGTGTACCAAAATGTGTTTTTTATCATCTCCAATGGTCGTTTTTTTCTCAGCAGCAACCGCGGAGATAAAAAACGCATCCGCGCTGAATCGGTGTAGCAAAATGCGTTTCTTTCATCTCTGCGGGCTCTTTTGTCTCCGCTGTCACTGCGGAGGCAAAAGTCGCATCCAGCGGTGAACTTGTGTAGCAAAATGTGTTTTTT
>CAJUXP010000191.1:0-65639 GCA_910591515.1 Cerceris rybyensis
TCGTCAATATCCATCATATTACACACAATACAAGTGCTATTTTCATTTATAACTGTAATAAGGACGTTTACAGTCGTTCTATAATCGTTTATGTCTTTTATCTGCATATACATTTGTATCTAAATGTTACAACTATATACGACATTTTATCGTTTAGTTTCGGCGTGTTACCATCAATACCATTTATATTACACAAAATGCATGTCCTTTGATCATCTATAACCTTTATAACGTCGTTTACAGTCGATATATTGACGTTTATGACTTTTATCTGCATAAACCTTTATAACTAAATGCAACAGCATTATACGACATATGATTGTTTACATGCGGCTTGTTATCGTCAAGATCCATCATATTACACACAATACAAGTGCTATTTTCATTTATAACTGTTATAAGGACGTTTACAGTCGTTCTATAATCGTTTATGTCTTTTATCTGCATATACATTTGTATCTAAATGTTACAACAATATACGACATTTTATCGTTTAATTTCGGTTTGTTATCATCAATATCCTTTATATTACACAAAATGCAAGTCATTTGATCGCCTATACTCGTTATAACGTTGTTTACAGTCGATATATTGTCGTTTGTGTCTTTTATCTGCATAAACCTTTATAACTAAATGTAACAGCATTATACGACATATGATTGTTTACATGCGGCATGTTATCGTCAATATCCAACATATTACACACAATACAAGTGCTATTTTTCATTTATAACTGTTATAAGGACGTTTACAGTCGTTCTATAAACGTTTATGTCTTTTATCTGCGTATACTTTTGTATCTAAGTGTTACAACTACATACGACATTTTATCGTTTAGTTTCGGCTTGTTATCATCAATACCCTTTATATTACACAAAATGCAAGTCATTTGACCATCTATAACCTTTATAACGTCGTTTACAGTCGATATATTGTCGTTTATGTCTTTTATCTGCATCAACATTTTATAACTAAATGTAACAGCATTATACGACATATGAGTTTTTACATGCGGCGTGATGTCGTCAATATCCATCGTATTCACACAATAGAAGTGCTATTTTCATTTATAACTGTAATAAGGACGTTTAAAGTCGTTCTATAATCGTTTATGTCTTTTATCTGCATATACATATGTGTCTGAATGTTACAACTATATACGACATTTTGTCGTCTAATTTCGGCTTGTTATCATCAATACCCTTGATATTACACAAAATGCAAGTCATTTGATCGTCTATACCAGTTATAACGTTGTTTACATTCGATATATTGTCGTTTATGTCTTTTATCTGCATAAACCTTTATAACTAAATGTAGCAGCATTATACGACATATGATTGTTTACATGCGGCTTGTTATCGTCAATATCCAACATATTACACACAATACAAGTGCTATTTTCATTTATAACTGTAATAAGGACGTTTACAGTCGTTCTATAATCGTTTATGTCTTTTATCTGCATATACCTTAATATCTAAATGTTACAGCAATATACGACATTTTATCGTTTAATTTCGGCTTGTTATCATCAATACCCATTATGTTACACAAAATGCAAGTCATTTGATCGTCTATACCCGTTAGAACGTTGTTTAAAGTCGATATATTGTCGTTTATGTCTCTTATCTGCATAAACCTTTATAACTAAATGTAACAGCATTATACGACATATGATTGTTTACATGCGGCTTGTTATCGTCAATATCCATCATATTACACACAATACAAGTGCTATTTTCATTTATAACTGTTATAAGGACGTTTACAGTCGTTCTATAATCGTTTATGTCTTTTATCTGCATATACATTTGTATCTAAATGTTACAACTATATACGATATTTTATCGTTTAGTTTCGGCGTGTTACCATCAATACCATTTATATTACACAAAATGCATGTCCTTTGATCATCTATAACCTTTATAACGTCGTTTACAGTCGATATATTGCCGTTTATGACTTTTATCTGCATAAACCTTTATAACTAAATGGAACAGCATTATACGACATATGATTGTTTACATGCGGCGTGTTGTCGTCAATATCCATCATATTACACACAATACAAGTGCTATTTTCATTTATAACTGTTATAAGGACGTTTACAGTCGTTCTATAATCGTTTATGTCTTTTATCTGCATATACATTTGTATCTAAATGTTACAACAATATACGACATTTTATCGTTTAATTTCGGTTTGTTATCATCAATATCCTTTATGTTACACAAAATGCAAGTCATTTGATCGCCTATACTCGTTATAACGTTGTTTACAGTCGATATATTGTCGTTTGTGTCTTTTATCTGCATAAACCTTTATAACTAAATGTAACAGCATTATACGACATATGATTGTTTACATGCGGCGTGTTGTCGTCAATATCCATCATATTACACACAATACAAGTGCTTTTTTCCATTATAACTGTTATAAGGTTGTTTACAGTCGTTCTATAATCGTTTACGTCTTTTATCTGCATATTCTTTTGTATCTAAGTGTTACATCTACATACGACATTTTATCGTTTAGTTTCGGCTTGTTATCATCAATACCCTTTATATTACACAAAATGCAAGTCATTTGACCATCTATAACCTTTATAACGTCGTTTACAGTCGATATATTGTCGTTTATGTCTTTTATCTGCATCAACATTTTATAACTAAATGTAACAGCATTATACGACATATGAGTTTTTACATGCGGCGTGATGTCGTCAATATCCATCGTATTCACACAATAGAAGTGCTATTTTCATTTATAACTGTAATAAGGACGTTTAAAGTCGTTCTATAATCGTTTATGTCTTTTATCTGCATATACATATGTGTCTGAATGTTACAACTATATACGACATTTTGTCGCCTAATTTCGGCTTGTTATCATCAATACCCTTGATATTACACAAAATGCAAGTCATTTGATCGTCTATACCAGTTATAACGTTGTTTACATTCGATATATTGTCGTTTATGTCTTTTATCTGCATAAACCTTTATAACTAAATGTAGCAGCATTATACGACATATGATTGTTTACATGCGGCTTGTTATCGTCAATATCCAACATATTACACACAATACAAGTGCTATTTTCATTTATAACTGTAATAAGGACGTTTACAGTCGTTCTATAATCGTTTATGTCTTTTATCTGCATATACCTTAATATCTAAATGTTACAGCAATATACGACATTTTATCGTTTAATTTCGGCTTGTTATCATCAATACCCATTATGTTACACAAAATGCAAGTCATTTGATCGTCTATACCCGTTAGAACGTTGTTTAAAGTCGATATATTGTCGTTTATGTCTCTTATCTGCATAAACCTTTATAACTAAATGTAACAGCATTATACGACATATGATTGTTTACATGCGGCTTGTTATCGTCAATATCCATCATATTACACACAATACAAGTGCTATTTTCATTTATAACTGTTATAAGGACGTTTACAGTCGTTCTATAATCGTTTATGTCTTTTATCTGCATATACATTTGTATCTAAATGTTACAACTATATACGACATTTTATCGTTTAATTTCGGCTTGTTATCATCAATACCCTTTATATTACACAAAATGCAAGTCATTTGATCATCTATAACCTTTATAACGTCGTTTACAGTCGATATATTGTCGTTTATGTCTTTTATCTGCATCAACATTTTATAACTAAATGTAACAGCATTATACGACATATGAGTTTTTACATACGGCGTGATGTCGTCAATATCCATCGTATTACACACAATACAAGTGCTATTTTCATTTATAACTGTAATAAGGACGTTTAAAGTCGTTCTATGATCGTTTATGTCTTTTATCTGCATATACATATGTGTCTGAATGTTACAACTATATACGACATTTTGTCGTCTAATTTCGGCTTGTTATCATCAATACCCTTTATATTACACAAAATGCAAGTCATTTGATCGTCTATACCAGTTATAACGTTGTTTACAGTCGATATATTGTCGTTTATGTCTTTTATCTGCATAAACCTTTATAACTAAATGTAGCAGCATTATACGTCATATGATTGTTTACATGCGGCTTGTTATCGTCAATATCCAACATATTACACACAATACAATTGCTATTTTCATTTATAACTGTTATAAGGACGTTTACAGTCGTTCTATAATCGTTTATGTCTTTTATCTGCATATACATTTGTATCTAAATGTTACAACTATATACGACATTTTATCGTTTAGTTTCGGCTTGTTACCATCAATACCATTTATATTACACAAAATCCATGTCCTTTGATCATCTATAACCTTTATAACGTCGTTTACAGTCGATATATTGCCGTTTATGACTTTTATCTGCATAAACCTTTATAACTAAATGCAACAGCATTATACGACATATGATTGTTTACACGCGCCTTGTTATCGTCAATATCCATCATGTTACACACAATACAAGTGCTATTTTCATTTATAACTGTTATAAGGACGTTTACAGTCGTTCTATAATCGTTTATGTCTTTTATCTGCATAAACATTTGTACCTAAATGTTACAACTATGTTCAACATTTTATCGATTAATTTCATCTTGTTATCATCAATACCCTTTATATTACAAGAAATGCAAGTCATTTGATCGTCTATACCCGTTATAACGTTGTTTACAGTCGATATATTGTCGTTTATGTCTTTTATCTGCATAAACCTTTATAACTAAATGCAACAGCATTATACGACATATGATTGTTTACATGCGGCGTGTCGTCGTCAATATCCATCATATTACACACAATACAAGTGCTATTTTCATTTATAACTGTTATAAGGACGTTTACAGTCGTTCTATAATCGTTTATGTCTTTTATCTGCATATACATTTCTATCTAAATGTTACAACTATATACGACATTTTATCGTTTAATTTCGGCTTGTTATCATCAATACCATTTTTATTACACAAAATGCAAGTCCTTTGATCAACTGTTCCCGTGATAACGTCGTTTACAGTAGATGTATAGTCGTTTATGTCTTTTATCTGCATCAACTTTTTATAACTAAATGTAACAGCATTAAACGACATATGATTGTTTACATGCGGCGTGTTGTCGTCAATATCCATCATATTACACACAATACAAGTGCTATTTTCATTTATAACTGTAATAAGGACGTTTACAGTCGTTCTATAATCGTTTATGTCTTTTATCTGCATATACATTTGTATCTAAATGTTACAACTATATACGACATTTTATCGTTTAGTTTCGGCGTGTTACCATCAATACCATTTATATTACACAAAATGCATGTCCTTTGATCATCTATAACCTTTATAACGTCGTTTACAGTCGATATATTGACGTTTATGACTTTTATCTGCATAAACCTTTATAACTAAATGCAACAGCATTATACGACATATGATTGTTTACATGCGGCTTGTTATCGTCAAGATCCATCATATTACACACAATACAAGTGCTATTTTCATTTATAACTGTTATAAGGACGTTTACAGTCGTTCTATAATCGTTTATGTCTTTTATCTGCGTATACTTTTGTATCTAAGTGTTACAACTACATACGACATTTTATCGTTTAGTTTCGGCTTGTTATCATCAATACCCTTTATATTACACAAAATGCAAGTCATTTGACCATCTATAACCTTTATAACGTCGTTTACAGTCGATATATTGTCGTTTATGTCTTTTATCTGCATCAACATTTTATAACTAAATGTAACAGCATTATACGACATATGAGTTTTTACATGCGGCGTGATGTCGTCAATATCCATCGTATTCACACAATAGAAGTGCTATTTTCATTTATAACTGTAATAAGGACGTTTAAAGTCGTTCTATAATCGTTTATGTCTTTTATCTGCATATACATATGTGTCTGAATGTTACAACTATATACGACATTTTGTCGTCTAATTTCGGCTTGTTATCATCAATACCCTTGATATTACACGAAATGCAAGTCATTTGATCGTCTATACCAGTTATAACGTTGTTTACATTCGATATATTGTCGTTTATGTCTTTTATCTGCATAAACCTTTATAACTAAATGTAGCAGCATTATACGACATATGATTGTTTACATGCGGCTTGTTATCGTCAATATCCAACATATTACACACAATACAAGTGCTATTTTCATTTATAACTGTAATAAGGACGTTTACAGTCGTTCTATAATCGTTTATGTCTTTTATCTGCATATACCTTAATATCTAAATGTTACAGCAATATACGACATTTTATCGTTTAATTTCGGCTTGTTATCATCAATACCCATTATGTTACACAAAATGCAAGTCATTTGATCGTCTATACCCGTTAGAACGTTGTTTAAAGTCGATATATTGTCGTTTATGTCTCTTATCTGCATAAACCTTTATAACTAAATGTAACAGCATTATACGACATATGATTGTTTACATGCGGCTTGTTATCGTCAATATCCATCATATTACACACAATACAAGTGCTATTTTCATTTATAACTGTTATAAGGACGTTTACAGTCGTTCTATAATCGTTTATGTCTTTTATCTGCATATACATTTGTATCTAAATGTTACAACTATATACGATATTTTATCGTTTAGTTTCGGCGTGTTACCATCAATACCATTTATATTACACAAAATGCATGTCCTTTGATCATCTATAACCTTTATAACGTCGTTTACAGTCGATATATTGACGTTTATGACTTTTATCTGCATAAACCTTTATAACTAAATGCAACAGCATTATACGACATATGATTGTTTACATGCGGCTTGTTATCGTCAAGATCCATCATATTACACACAATACAAGTGCTATTTTCATTTATAACTGTTATAAGGACGTTTACAGTCGTTCTATAATCGTTTATGTCTATTATCTGAATATACATTTGTATCTAAATGTTACAACTATGTACGACATTTTATCGTTTAGTTTCGGCTTGTTATCATCAATACCATTTATATTACACAAAATGCAAGTCCTTTGATCAACTGTTCCCGTGATAACGTCGTTTACAGTAGATGTATAGTCATTTATGTCTTTTATCTGCATCAACTTTTTATAACTAAATGTAACAGCATTAAACGACATATGATTGTTTACATGCGGCGTGTTGTCGTCAATATCCATCATATTACACACAATACAAGTGCTATTTTCATTTATAACTGTAATAAGGACGTTTACAGTCGTTCTATAATCGTTTATGTCTTTTATCTGCATATACCTTAATATCTAAATGTTACAGCAATATACGACATTTTATCGTTTAATTTCGGCTTGTTATCATCAGTACCCATTATATTACACAAAATGCAAGTCATTTGATCGTCTATACCCTTTATAACGTCGTTTACAGTCGATATATTGTCGTTTAAGTCTTTTATCTGCATAAACCTTTATAACTAAATGTAACAGCATTATACGACATATGATTGTTTACATGCGGCTTGTTATCGTCAATATCCATCATATTACACACAATGCAAGTGCTATTTTCATTTATAACTGTTATAAGGACGTTCACAGTCGTTCTATAATCGTTTATATCTTTTATCTGCATATACATTTGTATCTAAATGTTACAACTATATACGACATTTTATCGTTTAGTTTCGGCTTGTTTCCATCAATACCATTTATATTACACAAAATCCATGTCCTTTGATCATCTATAACCTTTATAACGTCGTTTACAGTCGATATATTGACGTTTATGACTTTTATCTGCATAAACCTTTATAACTAAATGCAACTGCATTATACGACATATGATTGTTTACATGCGGCTTGTTATCGTCAATATCCATCATATTACAAACAATACAAGTGCTATTTGCATTTATAACTGTAATAAGGACGTTTACAGTCGTTCTATAATCGTTTATGTCTTTTATCTGCATTTACATATGTATCTAAATGTTACAACTGTATACGACATTTTATCGTTTAGTTGCGGCTTGTTATCATCAATACCCTTTATATTACACAAAATGCAAGTCATTTGATCGTCTATACCAGTTATAACGTTGTTTACAGTCGATATATTGTCGTTTATGTCTTTTATCTGCATAAACCTTTATAACTAAATGTAGCAGCATTATACGACATATGATTGTTTACATGCGGCTTGTTATCGTCAATATCCAACATATTACACACAATACAATTGCTATTTTCATTTATAACTGTTATAAGGACGTTTACAGTCGTTCTATAATCGTTTATGTCTTTTATCTGCATATACATTTGTATCTAAATGTTACAACTATATACGACATTTTATCGTTTAGTTTCGGCTTGTTACCATCAATACCATTTATATTACACAAAATCCATGTCCTTTGATCATCTATAACCTTTATAACGTCGTTTACAGTCGATATATTGCCGTTTATGACTTTTATCTGCATAAACCTTTATAACTAAATGCAACAGCATTATACGACATATGATTGTTTACACGCGCCTTGTTATCGTCAATATCCATCATGTTACACACAATACAAGTGCTATTTTCATTTATAACTGTTATAAGGACGTTTACAGTCGTTCTATAATCGTTTATGTCTTTTATCTGCATAAACATTTGTACCTAAATGTTACAACTATGTACAACATTTTATCGATTAATTTCATCTTGTTATCATCAATACCCTTTATATTACAAGAAATGCAAGTCATTTGATCGTCTATACCCGTTATAACGTTGTTTACAGTCGATATATTGTCGTTTATGTCTTTTATCTGCATAAACCTTTATAACTAAATGCAACAGCATTATACGACATATGATTGTTTACATGCGGCGTGTCGTCGTCAATATCCATCATATTACACACAATACAAGTGCTATTTTCATTTATAACTGTTATAAGGACGTTTACAGTCGTTCTATAATCGTTTATGTCTTTTATCTGCATATACATTTCTATCTAAATGTTACAACTATATACGACATTTTATCGTTTAATTTCGGCTTGTTATCATCAATACCATTTATATTACACAAAATGCAAGTCCTTTGATCAACTGTTCCCGTGATAACGTCGTTTACAGTAGATGTATAGTCGTTTATGTCTTTTATCTGCATCAACTTTTTATAACTAAATGTAACAGCATTAAACGACATATGATTGTTTACATGCGGCGTGTTGTCGTCAATATCCATCATATTACACACAATACAAGTGCTATTTTCATTTATAACTGTAATAAGGACGTTTACAGTCGTTCTATAATCGTTTATGTCTTTTATCTGCAAATACATTTGTATCTAAATGTTACAACTATATACGACATTTTATCGTTTAGTTTCGGCGTGTTACCATCAATACCATTTATATTACACAAAATGCATGTCCTTTGATCATCTATAACCTTTATAACGTCGTTTACAGTCGATATATTGACGTTTATGACTTTTATCTGCATAAACCTTTATAACTAAATGCAACAGCATTATACGACATATGATTGTTTACATGCGGCTTGTTATCGTCAAGATCCATCATATTACACACAATACAAGTGCTATTTTCATTTATAACTGTTATAAGGACGTTTACAGTCGTTCTATAATCGTTTATGTCTTTTATCTGCATATACATTTGTATCTAAATGTTACAACAATATACGACATTTTATCGTTTAATTTCGGTTTGTTATCATCAATATCCTTTATATTACACAAAATGCAAGTCATTTGATCGCCTATACTCGTTATAACGTTGTTTACAGTCGATATATTGTCGCTTGTGTCTTTTATCTGCATAAACCTTTATAACTAAATGTAACAGCATTATACGACATATGATTGTTTACATGCGGCATGTTATCGTCAATATCCAACATATTACACACAATACAAGTGCTATTTTCATTTATAACTGTTATAAGGACGTTTACAGTCGTTCTATAATCGTTTATGTCTTTTATCTGCGTATACTTTTGTATCTAAGTGTTACAACTACATACGACATTTTATCGTTTAGTTTCGGCTTGTTATCATCAATACCCTTTATATTACACAAAATGCAAGTCATTTGACCATCTATAACCTTTATAACGTCGTTTACAGTCGATATATTGTCGTTTATGTCTTTTATCTGCATCAACATTTTATAACTAAATGTAACAGCATTATACGACATATGAGTTTTTACATGCGGCGTGATGTCGTCAATATCCATCGTATTCACACAATAGAAGTGCTATTTTCATTTATAACTGTAATAAGGACGTTTAAAGTCGTTCTATAATCGTTTATGTCTTTTATCTGCATATACATATGTGTCTGAATGTTACAACTATATACGACATTTTGTCGTCTAATTTCGGCTTGTTATCATCAATACCCTTGATATTACACGAAATGCAAGTCATTTGATCGTCTATACCAGTTATAACGTTGTTTACATTCGATATATTGTCGTTTATGTCTTTTATCTGCATAAACCTTTATAACTAAATGTAGCAGCATTATACGACATATGATTGTTTACATGCGGCTTGTTATCGTCAATATCCAACATATTACACACAATACAAGTGCTATTTTCATTTATAACTGTAATAAGGACGTTTACAGTCGTTCTATAATCGTTTATGTCTTTTATCTGCATATACCTTAATATCTAAATGTTACAGCAATATACGACATTTTATCGTTTAATTTCGGCTTGTTATCATCAATACCCATTATGTTACACAAAATGCAAGTCATTTGATCGTCTATACCCGTTAGAACGTTGTTTAACGTCGATATATTGTCGTTTATGTCTCTTATCTGCATAAACCTTTATAACTAAATGTAACAGCATTATACGACATATGATTGTTTACATGCGGCTTGTTATCGTCAATATCCATCATATTACACACAATACAAGTGCTATTTTCATTTATAACTGTTATAAGGACGTTTACAGTCGTTCTATAATCGTTTATGTCTTTTATCTGCATATACATTTGTATCTAAATGTTACAACTATATACGATATTTTATCGTTTAGTTTCGGCGTGTTACCATCAATACCATTTATATTACACAAAATGCATGTCCTTTGATCATCTATAACCTTTATAACGTCGTTTACAGTCGATATATTGACGTTTATGACTTTTATCTGCATAAACCTTTATAACTAAATGCAACAGCATTATACGACATATGATTGTTTACATGCGGCTTGTTATCGTCAAGATCCATCATATTACACACAATACAAGTGCTATTTTCATTTATAACTGTTATAAGGACGTTTACAGTCGTTCTATAATCGTTTATGACTATTATCTGAATATACATTTGTATCTAAATGTTACAACTATGTACGACATTTTATCGTTTAGTTTCGGCTTGTTATCATCAATACCATTTATATTACACAAAATGCAAGTCCTTTGATCAACTGTTCCCGTGATAACGTCGTTTACAGTAGATGTATAGTCATTTATGTCTTTTATCTGCATCAACTTTTTATAACTAAATGTAACAGCATTAAACGACATATGATTGTTTACATGCGGCGTGTTGTCGTCAATATCCATCATATTACACACAATACAAGTGCTATTTTCATTTATAACTGTAATAAGGACGTTTACAGTCGTTCTATAATCGTTTATGTCTTTTATCTGCATATACCTTAATATCTAAATGTTACAGCAATATACGACATTTTATCGTTTAATTTCGGCTTGTTATCATCAGTACCCATTATATTACACAAAATGCAAGTCATTTGATCGTCTATACCCTTTATAACGTCGTTTACAGTCGATATATTGTCGTTTAAGTCTTTTATCTGCATAAACCTTTATAACTAAATGTAACAGCATTATACGACATATGATTGTTTACATGCGGCTTGTTATCGTCAATATCCATCATATTACACACAATGCAAGTGCTATTTTCATTTATAACTGTTATAAGGACGTTCACAGTCGTTCTATAATCGTTTATATCTTTTATCTGCATATACATTTGTATCTAAATGTTACAACTATATACGACATTTTATCGTTTAGTTTCGGCTTGTTTCCATCAATACCATTTATATTACACAAAATCCATGTCCTTTGATCATCTATAACCTTTATAACGTCGTTTACAGTCGATATATTGACGTTTATGACTTTTATCTGCATAAACCTTTATAACTAAATGCAACTGCATTATACGACATATGATTGTTTACATGCGGCTTGTTATCGTCAATATCCATCATATTACAAACAATACAAGTGCTATTTGCATTTATAACTGTAATAAGGACGTTTACAGTCGTTCTATAATCGTTTATGTCTTTTATCTGCATATACATTTCTATCTAAATGTTACAACTATATACGACATTTTATCGTTTAATTTCGGCTTGTTATCATCAATACCATTTATATTACACAAAATGCAAGTCCTTTGATCAACTGTTCCCGTGATAACGTCGTTTACAGTAGATGTATAGTCGTTTATGTCTTTTATCTGCATCAACTTTTTATAACTAAATGTAACAGCATTAAACGACATATGATTGTTTACATGCGGCGTGTTGTCGTCAATATCCATCATATTACACACAATACAAGTGCTATTTTCCTTTATAACTGTAATAAGGACGTTTACAGTCGTTCTATAATCGTTTATGTCTTTTATCTGCAAATACATTTGTATCTAAAGGTTACAACTATATACGACATTTTATCGTTTAGTTTCGGCGTGTTACCATCAATACCATTTATATTACACAAAATGCATGTCCTTTGATCATCTATAACCTTTATAACGTCGTTTACAGTCGATATATTGACGTTTATGACTTTTATCTGCATAAACATTTATAACTAAATGCAACAGCATTATACGACATATGATTGTTTACATGCGGCTTGTTATCGTCAAGATCCATCATATTACACACAATACAAGTGCTATTTTCATTTATAACTGTAATAAGGACGTTTACAGTCGTTCTATAATCGTTTATGTCTTTTATCTGCATATACCTTAATATCTAAATGTTACAGCAATATACGACATTTTATCGTTTAATTTCGGCTTGTTATCATCAATACCCATTATGTTACACAAAATGCAAGTCATTTGATCGTCTATACCCGTTAGAACGTTGTTTAAAGTCGATATATTGTCGTTTATGTCTCTTATCTGCATAAACCTTTATAACTAAATGTAACAGCATTATACGACATATGATTGTTTACATGCGGCTTGTTATCGTCAATATCCATCATATTACACACAATACAAGTGCTATTTTCATTTATAACTGTTATAAGGACGTTTACAGTCGTTCTATAATCGTTTACGTCTTTTATCTGCATATACATTTGTATCTAAATGTTACAACTATATACGATATTTTATCGTTTAGTTTCGGCGTGTTACCATCAATACCATTTATATTACACAAAATGCATGTCCTTTGATCATCTATAACCTTTATAACGTCGTTTACAGTCGATATATTGACGTTTATGACTTTTATCTGCATAAACCTTTATAACTAAATGCAACAGCATTATACGACATATGATTGTTTACATGCGGCTTGTTATCGTCAAGATCCATCATATTACACACAATACAAGTGCTATTTTCATTTATAACTGTTATAAGGACGTTTACAGTCGTTCTATAATCGTTTATGACTATTATCTGAATATACATTTGTATCTAAATGTTACAACTATGTACGACATTTTATCGTTTAGTATCGGCTTGTTATCATCAATACCATTTATATTACACAAAATGCAAGTCCTTTGATCAACTGTTCCCGTGATAACGTCGTTTACAGTAGATGTATAGTCATTTATGTCTTTTATCTGCATCAACTTTTTATAACTAAATGTAACAGCATTAAACGACATATGATTGTTTACATGCGGCGTGTTGTCGTCAATATCCATCATATTACACACAATACAAGTGCTATTTTCATTTATAACTGTAATAAGGACGTTTACAGTCGTTCTATAATCGTTTATGTCTTTTATCTGCATATACCTTAATATCTAAATGTTACAGCAATATACGACATTTTATCGTTTAATTTCGGCTTGTTATCATCAGTACCCATTATATTACACAAAATGCAAGTCATTTGATCGTCTATACCCTTTATAACGTCGTTTACAGTCGATATATTGTCGTTTAAGTCTTTTATCTGCATAAACCTTTATAACTAAATGTAACAGCATTATACGACATATGATTGTTTACATGCGGCTTGTTATCGTCAATATCCATCATATTACACACAATGCAAGTGCTATTTTCATTTATAACTGTTATAAGGACGTTCACAGTCGTTCTATAATCGTTTATATCTTTTATCTGCATATACATTTGTATCTAAATGTTACAACTATATACGACATTTTATCGTTTAGTTTCGGCTTGTTTCCATCAATACCATTTATATTACACAAAATCCATGTCCTTTGATCATCTATAACCTTTATAACGTCGTTTACAGTCGATATATTGACGTTTATGACTTTTATCTGCATAAACCTTTATAACTAAATGCAACTGCATTATACGACATATGATTGTTTACATGCGGCTTGTTATCGTCAATATCCATCATATTACAAACAATACAAGTGCTATTTGCATTTATAACTGTAATAAGGACGTTTACAGTCGTTCTATAATCGTTTATGTCTTTTATCTGCATATACATTTCTATCTAAATGTTACAACTATATACGACATTTTATCGTTTAATTTCGGCTTGTTATCATCAATACCATTTATATTACACAAAATGCAAGTCCTTTGATCAACTGTTCCCGTGATAACGTCGTTTACAGTAGATGTATAGTCGTTTATGTCTTTTATCTGCATCAACTTTTTATAACTAAATGTAACAGCATTAAACGACATATGATTGTTTACATGCGGCGTGTTGTCGTCAATATCCATCATATTACACACAATACAAGTGCTATTTTCATTTATAACTGTAATAAGGACGTTTACAGTCGTTCTATAATCGTTTATGTCTTTTATCTGCAAATACATTTGTATCTAAATGTTACAACTATATACGACATTTTATCGTTTAGTTTCGGCGTGTTACCATCAATACCATTTATATTACACAAAATGCATGTCCTTTGATCATCTATAACCTTTATAACGTCGTTTACAGTCGATATATTGACGTTTATGACTTTTATCTGCATAAACATTTATAACTAAATGCAACAGCATTATACGACATATGATTGTTTACATGCGGCTTGTTATCGTCAAGATCCATCATATTACACACAATACAAGTGCTATTTTCATTTATAACTGTAATAAGGACGTTTACAGTCGTTCTATAATCGTTTATGTCTTTTATCTGCATATACCTTAATATCTAAATGTTACATCAATATACGACATTTTATCGTTTAATTTCGGCTTGTTATCATCAATACCCATTATGTTACACAAAATGCAAGTCATTTGATCGTCTATACCCGTTAGAACGTTGTTTAAAGTCGATATATTGTCGTTTATGTCTCTTATCTGCATAAACCTTTATAACTAAATGTAACAGCATTATACGACATATGATTGTTTACATGCGGCTTGTTATCGTCAATATCCATCATATTACACACAATACAAGTGCTATTTTCATTTATAACTGTTATAAGGACGTTTACAGTCGTTCTATAATCGTTTATGTCTTTTATCTGCATATACATTTGTATCTAAATGTTACAACTATATACGATATTTTATCGTTTAGTTTCGGCGTGTTACCATCAATACCATTTATATTACACAAAATGCATGTCCTTTGATCATCTATAACCTTTATAACGTCGTTTACAGTCGATATATTGACGTTTATGACTTTTATCTGCATAAACCTTTATAACTAAATGCAACAGCATTATACGACATATGATTGTTTACATGCGGCTTGTTATCGTCAAGATCCATCATATTACACACAATACAAGTGCTATTTTCATTTATAACTGTTATAAGGACGTTTACAGTCGTTCTATAATCGTTTATGACTATTATCTGAATATACATTTGTATCTAAATGTTACAACTATGTACGACATTTTATCGTTTAGTTTCGGCTTGTTATCATCAATACCATTTATATTACACAAAATGCAAGTCCTTTGATCAACTGTTCCCGTGATAACGTCGTTTACAGTAGATGTATAGTCATTTATGTCTTTTATCTGCATCAACTTTTTATAACTAAATGTAACAGCATTAAACGACATATGATTGTTTACATGCGGCGTGTTGTCGTCAATATCCATCATATTACACACAATACAAGTGCTATTTTCATTTATAACTGTAATAAGGACGTTTACAGTCGTTCTATAATCGTTTATGTCTTTTATCTGCATATACCTTAATATCTAAATGTTACAGCAATATACGACATTTTATCGTTTAATTTCGGCTTGTTATCGTCAGTACCCATTATATTACACAAAATGCAAGTCATTTGATCGTCTATACCCTTTATAACGTCGTTTACAGTCGATATATTGTCGTTTAAGTCTTTTATCTGCATAAACCTTTATAACTAAATGTAACAGCATTATACGACATATGATTGTTTACATGCGGCTTGTTATCGTCAATATCCATCATATTACACACAATGCAAGTGCTATTTTCATTTATAACTGTTATAAGGACGTTCACAGTCGTTCTATAATCGTTTATATCTTTTATCTGCATATACATTTGTATCTAAATGTTACAACTATATACGACATTTTATCGTTTAGTTTCGGCTTGTTTCTATCAATACCATTTATATTACACAAAATCCATGTCCTTTGATCATCTATAACCTTTATAACGTCGTTTACAGTCGATATATTGACGTTTATGACTTTTATCTGCATAAACCTTTATAACTAAATGCAACTGCATTATACGACATATGATTGTTTACATGCGGCTTGTTATCGTCAATATCCATCATATTACAAACAATACAAGTGCTATTTGCATTTATAACTGTAATAAGGACGTTTACAGTCGTTCTATAATCGTTTATGTCTTTTATCTGCATATACATTTCTATCTAAATGTTACAACTATATACGACATTTTATCGTTTAATTTCGGCTTGTTATCATCAATACCATTTATATTACACAAAATGCAAGTCCTTTGATCAACTGTTCCCGTGATAACGTCGTTTACAGTAGATGTATAGTCGTTTATGTCTTTTATCTGCATCAACTTTTTATAACTAAATGTAACAGCATTAAACGACATATGATTGTTTACATGCGGCGTGTTGTCGTCAATATCCATCATATTACACACAATACAAGTGCTATTTTCATTTATAACTGTAATAAGGACGTTTACAGTCGTTCTATAATCGTTTATGTCTTTTATCTGCAAATACATTTGTATCTAAATGTTACAACTATATACGACATTTTATCGTTTAGTTTCGGCGTGTTACCATCAATACCATTTATATTACACAAAATGCATGTCCTTTGATCATCTATAACCTTTATAACGTCGTTTACAGTCGATATATTGACGTTTATGACTTTTATCTGCATAAACCTTTATAACTAAATGCAACAGCATTATACGACATATGATTGTTTACATGCGGCTTGTTATCGTCAAGATCCATCATATTACACACAATACAAGTGCTATTTTCATTTATAACTGTTATAAGGACGTTTACAGTCGTTCTATAATCGTTTATGTCTTTTATCTGCATATACATTTGTATCTAAATGTTACAACAATATACGACATTTTATCGTTTAATTTCGGTTTGTTATCATCAATATCCTTTATATTACACAAAATGCAAGTCATTTGATCGCCTATACTCGTTATAACGTTGTTTACAGTCGATATATTGTCGTTTGTGTCTTTTATCTGCATAAACCTTTATAACTAAATGTAACAGCATTATACGACATATGATTGTTTACATGCGGCATGTTATCGTCAATATCCAACATATTACACACAATACAAGTGCTATTTTCATTTATAACTGTTATAAGGACGTTTACAGTCGTTCTATAATCGTTTATGTCTTTTATCTGCGTATACTTTTGTATCTAAGTGTTACAACTACATACGACATTTTATCGTTTAGTTTCGGCTTGTTATCATCAATACCCTTTATATTACACAAAATGCAAGTCATTTGACCATCTATAACCTTTATAACGTCGTTTACAGTCGATATATTGTCGTTTATGTCTTTTATCTGCATCAACATTTTATAACTAAATGTAACAGCATTATGCGACATATGAGTTTTTACATGCTGCGTGATGTCGTCAATATCCATCGTATTCACACAATAGAAGTGCTATTTTCATTTATAACTGTAATAAGGACGTTTAAAGTCGTTCTATAATCGTTTATGTCTTTTATCTGCATATACATATGTGTCTGAATGTTACAACTATATACGACATTTTGTCGTCTAATTTCGGCTTGTTATCATCAATACCCTTGATATTACACGAAATGCAAGTCATTTGATCGTCTATACCAGTTATAACGTTGTTTACATTCGATATATTGTCGTTTATGTCTTTTATCTGCATAAACCTTTATAACTAAATGTAGCAGCATTATACGACATATGATTGTTTACATGCGGCTTGGTATCGTCAATATCCAACATATTACACACAATACAAGTACTATTTTCATTTATAACTGTAATAAGGACGTTTACAGTCGTTCTATAATCGTTTATGTCTTTTATCTGCATATACCTTAATATCTAAATGTTACAGCAATATACGACATTTTATCGTTTAATTTCGGCTTGTTATCATCAATACCCATTATGTTACACAAAATGCAAGTCATTTGATCGTCTATACCCGTTAGAACGTTGTTTAAAGTCGATATATTGTCGTTTATGTCTCTTATCTGCATAAACCTTTATAACTAAATGTAACAGCATTATACGACATATGATTGTTTACATGCGGCTTGTTATCGTCAATATCCATCATATTACACACAATACAAGTGCTATTTTCATTTATAACTGTTATAAGGACGTTTACAGTCGTTCTATAATCGTTTATGTCTTTTATCTGCATATACATTTGTATCTAAATGTTACAACTATATACGATATTTTATCGTTTAGTTTCGGCGTGTTACCATCAATACCATTTATATTACACAAAATGCATGTCCTTTGATCATCTATAACCTTTATAACGTCGTTTACAGTCGATATATTGACGTTTATGACTTTTATCTGCATAAACCTTTATAACTAAATGCAACAGCATTATACGACATATGATTGTTTACATGCGGCTTGTTATCGTCAAGATCCATCATATTACACACAATACAAGTGCTATTTTCATTTATAACTGTTATAAGGACGTTTACAGTCGTTCTATAATCGTTTATGTCTATTATCTGAATATACATTTGTATCTAAATGTTACAACTATGTACGACATTTTATCGTTTAGTTTCGGCTTGTTATCATCAATACCATTTATATTACACAAAATGCAAGTCCTTTGATCAACTGTTCCCGTGATAACGTCGTTTACAGTAGATGTATAGTCATTTATGTCTTTTATCTGCATCAACTTTTTATAACTAAATGTAACAGCATTAAACGACATATGATTGTTTACATGCGGCGTGTTGTCGTCAATATCCATCATATTACACACAATACAAGTGCTATTTTCATTTATAACTGTAATAAGGACGTTTACAGTCGTTCTATAATCGTTTATGTCTTTTATCTGCATATAACTTAATATCTAAATGTTACAGCAATATACGACATTTTATCGTTTAATTTCGGCTTGTTATCATCAGTACCCATTATATTACACAAAATGCAAGTCATTTGATCGTCTATACCCTTTATAACGTCGTTTACAGTCGATATATTGTCGTTTAAGTCTTTTATCTGCATAAACCTTTATAACTAAATGTAACAGCATTATACGACATATGATTGTTTACATGCGGCTTGTTATCGTCAATATCCATCATATTACACACAATGCAAGTGCTATTTTCATTTATAACTGTTATAAGGACGTTCACAGTCGTTCTATAATCGTTTATATCTTTTATCTGCATATACATTTGTATCTAAATGTTACAACTATATACGACATTTTATCGTTTAGTTTCGGCTTGTTTCTATCAATACCATTTATATTACACAAAATCCATGTCCTTTGATCATCTATAACCTTTATAACGTCGTTTACAGTCGATATATTGACGTTTATGACTTTTATCTGCATAAACCTTTATAACTAAATGCAACTGCATTATACGACATATGATTGTTTACATGCGGCTTGTTATCGTCAATATCCATCATATTACAAACAATACAAGTGCTATTTGCATTTATAACTGTAATAAGGACGTTTACAGTCGTTCTATAATCGTTTATGTCTTTTATCTGCATTTACATATGTATCTAAATGTTACAACTGTATACGACATTTTATCGTTTAGTTGCGGCTTGTTACCATCAATACCATTTATATTACACAAAATGCAAGTCCTTTGATCAACTGTTCCCGTGATAACGTCGTTTACAGTAGATGTATAGTCATTTATGTCTTTTATCTGCATCAACTTTTTATAACTAAATGTAACAGCATTAAACGACATATGATTGTTTACATGCGGCGTGTTGTCGTCAATATCCATCATATTACACACAATACAAGTGCTATTTTCATTTATAACTGTAATAAGGACGTTTACAGTCGTTCTATAATCGTTTATGTCTTTTATCTGCATATACCTTAATATCTAAATGTTACAGCAATATACGACATTTTATCGTTTAATTTCGGCTTGTTATCATCAGTACCCATTATATTACACAAAATGCAAGTCATTTGATCGTCTATACCCTTTATAACGTCGTTTACAGTCGATATATTGTCGTTTAAGTCTTTTATCTGCATAAACCTTTATAACTAAATGTAACAGCATTATACGACATATGATTGTTTACATGCGGCTTGTTATCGTCAATATCCATCATATTACACACAATGCAAGTGCTATTTTCATTTATAACTGTTATAAGGACGTTCACAGTCGTTCTATAATCGTTTATATCTTTTATCTGCATATACATTTGTATCTAAATGTTACAACTATATACGACATTTTATCGTTTAGTTTCGGCTTGTTACCATCAATACCATTTATATTACACAAAATCCATGTCCTTTGATCATCTATAACCTTTATAACGTCGTTTACAGTCGATATATTGACGTTTATGACTTTTATCTGCATAAACATTTATAACTAAATGCAACTGCATTATACGACATATGATTGTTTACATGCGGCTTGTTATCGTCAATATCCATCATATTACACACAATACAAGTGCTATTTTCATTTATAACTGTAATAAGGACGTTTACAGTCGTTCTATAATCGTTTATGTCTTTTATCAGCATATACATATGTATCTAAATGTTACAACTATATACGACATTTTGTCGTCCAATTTCGGCTTGTTATCATCAATACCCTTTATATTACACAAAATGCAAGTTATTTGATCGTCTATACCCGTTATAACGTTGTTTACAGTCGATATATTGTCGTTTATGTCTTTTATCTGCATAAACCTTTATAACTAAATGTAACAGCATTATACGACATATGATTGTTTACATGCGGCTCGTTATCGTCAATATCCAACATATTACACACAATACAAGTGCTATTTTCATTTATAACTGTTAAAAGGACGTTTACAGTCGTTCTACAATCGTTTATGTCTTTTATCTGCATATACATTTCTATCTAAATGTTACAACTATATACGACATTTTATCGTTTAATTTCGGCTTGTTATCATCAATACCATTTATATTACACAAAATGCAAGTCCTTTGATCAACTGTTCCCGTGATAACGTCGTTTACTGTAGATGTATAGTCGTTTATGTCTTTTATCTGCATCAACTTTTTATAACTAAATGTAACAGCATTAAACGACATATGATTGTTTACATGCGGCGTGTTGTCGTCAATATCCATCATATTACACACAATACAAGTGCTATTTTCATTTATAACTGTAATAAGGACGTTTACAGTCGGTCTATAATCGTTTATGTCTTTTATCTGCATATACCTTAATATCTAAATGTTACAGCAATATACGACATTTTATCGTTTAATTTCGGCTTGTTATCATCAATACCCATTATATTACACAAAATGCAAGTCATTTGATCGTCTATACCCGTTATAACGTCGTTTACAGTCGATATATTGTCGTTTATGTCTTTTATCTGCATAAACCTTTATAACTAAATGCAACAGCATTATACGACATATGATTGTTTACATGCGGCGTGTTGTCGTCAATATCCATCATATTACACACAATACAATTTATATTTTCATTTATAACTGTTATAAGGACGTTTACAGTCGTTCTATAATCGTTTATGTCTTTTATCTGCATATACATTTGTATCTAAATGTTACAACTATATACGACATTTTATCGGTTAATTTCGGCTTGTTATCATCAATACCCTTTATATTACACAAAATGCAAGTCCTTTGATCAACTATACCCATGATAACGTCGTTTACATTAGATATATAGTCGTTTATGCCTTTTATCTGCATAAACCTTTATAACTAAATGTAACAGCATTATACGACATATGATTGGTTACATGCGGCGTGTTGTCGTCAATATCCATCATATTACACACAATACAAGTGCTATTTTCATTTATAACTGTTATAAGGACGTTTATAGTCGTTCTATAATCGTTTATGTCTTTTATCTGCGTATACTTTTGTATCTAAGTGTTACAACTATATACGACATTTTATCGTTTAGTTTCGGCTTGTTATCATCAATACCCTTTATATTACACAAAATGCAAGTCATTTGATCATCTATAACCTTTATAACGTCGTTTACAGTCGATATATTGTCGTTTATGTCTTTTATCTGCATCAACATTTTATAACTAAATGTAACAGCATTATACGACATATGAGTTTTTACATGCGGCGTGATGTCGTCAATATCCATCGTATTCACACAATAGAAGTGCTATTTTCATTTATAACTATAATAAGGACGTTTAAAGTCGTTCTATAATCGTTTATGTCTTTTATCTGCATATACATATGTGTCTGAATGTTACAACTATATACGACATTTTGTCGTCTAATTTCGGCTTGTTATCATCAATACCTTTGATATTACACAAAATGCAAGTCATTTGATCGTCTATACCAGTTATAACGTTGTTTACATTCGATATATTGTCGTTTATGTCTTTTATCTGCATAAACCTTTATAACTAAATGTAGCAGCATTATACGACATATGATTGTTTACATGCGGCTTGTTATCGTCAATATCCAACATATTACACACAATACAAGTGCTATTTTCATTTATAACTGTAATAAGGACGTTTACAGTCGTTCTATAATCGTTTATGTCTTTTATCTGCATATACCTTAATATCTAAATGTTACATCTATATACGACATTTTATCGTTTAATTTCGGCTTGTTATCATCAATACTCTTTATATTACACAAAATGCAAGTCATTTGATCAACTATACCCGTGATAAAGTCGTTTACAGTAGATATATAGTCGTTTATGCCTTTTATCTGCATAAACCTTTATAACTAAATGTAACAGCATTATACGACATATGATTGTTTACATGCGGCGTGTTGTCGTCAATATCCATCATATTACACACAATGCAAGTGCTATTTTCATTTATAACTGTTATAAGGACGTTTACAGTCGTTCTATAATCGTTTATGTCTTTTATCTGCATATACATTTGTATCTAAATGTTACAACTATTTACGACATTTTATCGTTTAGTTTCGGCTTGTTACCATCAATACCATTTATATTACACAAAATGCATGTCCTTTGATCATCTATAATCTTTATAACGTCGTTTACAGTCGATATATTGACGTTTATGACTTTTATCTGCATAAACCTTTATAACTAAATGCAACAGCATTATACGACATATGATTGTTTACATGCGGCTTGTTATCGTCAATATCCATCATATTACACACAATACAAGTGCTATTTTCATTTATAACTGTAATAAGGACGTTTAAAGTCGTTCTATAATCGTTTATGTCTTTTATCTGCATATACATATGTGTCTGAATGTTACAACTATATACGACATTTTGTCGTCTAATTTCGGCTTGTTATCATCAATACCCTTGATATTACACAAAATGCAAGTCATTTGATCGTCTATACCAGTTATAACGTTGTTTACATTCGATATATTGTCGTTTATGTCTTTTATCTGCATAAACCTTTATAACTAAATGTAGCAGCATTATACGACATATGATTGTTTACATGCGGCTTGTTATCGTCAATATCCAACATATTACACACAATACAAGTGCTATTTTCATTTATAACTGTAATAAGGACGTTTACAGTCGTTCTATAATCGTTTATGTCTTTTATCTGCATATACCTTAATATCTAAATGTTACAGCAATATACGACATTTTATCGTTTAATTTCGGCTTGTTATCATCAATACCCATTATGTTACACAAAATGCAAGTCATTTGATCGTCTATACCCGTTAGAACGTTGTTTAAAGTCGATATATTGTCGTTTATGTCTCTTATCTGCATAAACCTTTATAACTAAATGTAACAGCATTATACGACATATGATTGTTTACATGCGGCTTGTTATCGTCAATATCCATCATATTACACACAATACAAGTGCTATTTTCATTTATAACTGTTATAAGGACGTTTACAGTCGTTCTATAATCGTTTATGTCTTTTATCGGCATATACATTTGTATCTAAATGTTACAACTATATACGACATTTTATCGTTTAGTTTCGGCGTGTTACCATCAATACCATTTATATTACACAAAATGCATGTCCTTTGATCATCTATAACCTTTATAACGTCGTTTACAGTCGATATATTGACGTTTATGACTTTTATCTGCATAAACCTTTATAACTAAATGCAACAGCATTATACGACATATGATTGTTTACATGCGGCTTGTTATCGTCAAGATCCATCATATTACACACAATACAAGTGCTATTTTCATTTATAACTGTTATAAGGACGTTTACAGTCGTTCTATAATCGTTTATGTCTATTATCTGAATATACATTTGTATCTAAATGTTACAACTATGTACGACATTTTATCGTTTAGTTTCGGCTTGTTATCATCAATACCATTTATATTACACAAAATGCAAGTCCTTTGATCAACTGTTCCCGTGATAACGTCGTTTACAGTAGATGTATAGTCATTTATGTCTTTTATCTGCATCAACTTTTTATAACTAAATGTAACAGCATTAAACGACATATGATTGTTTACATGCGGCGTGTTGTCGTCAATATCCATCATATTACACACAATACAAGTGCTATTTTCATTTATAACTGTAATAAGGACGTTTACAGTCGTTCTATAATCGTTTATGTCTTTTATCTGCATATACCTTAATATCTAAATGTTACAGCAATATACGACATTTTATCGTTTAATTTCGGCTTGTTATCATCAGTACCCATTATATTACACAAAATGCAAGTCATTTGATCGTCTATACCCTTTATAACGTCGTTTACAGTCGATATATTGTCGTTTAAGTCTTTTATCTGCATAAACCTTTATAACTAAATGTAACAGCATTATACGACATATGATTGTTTACATGCGGCTTGTTATCGTCAATATCCATCATATTACACACAATGCAAGTGCTATTTTCATTTATAACTGTTATAAGGACGTTCACAGTCGTTCTATAATCGTTTATATCTTTTATCTGCATATACATTTGTATCTAAATGTTACAACTATGTACGACATTTTATCGTTTAGTTTCGGCTTGTTTCCATCAATACCATTTATATTACACAAAATCCATGTCCTTTGATCATCTATAACCTTTATAACGTCGTTTACAGTCGATATATTGACGTTTATGACTTTTATCTGCATAAACCTTTATAACTAAATGCAACTGCATTATACGACATATGATTGTTTACATGCGGCTTGTTATCGTCAATATCCATCATATTACACACAATACAAGTGCTATTTTCATTTATAACTGTAATAAGGACGTATACAGTCGTTCTATAATCGTTTATGTCTTTTATCTGCATTTACATATGTATCTAAATGTTACAACTGTATACGACATTTTATCGTTTAGTTTCGGCTTGTTACCATCAATACCATTTATATTACACAAAATGCAAGTCCTTTGATCAACTGTTCCCGTGATAACGTCGTTTACAGTAGATGTATAGTCATTTATGTCTTTTATCTGCATCAACTTTTTATAACTAAATGTAACAGCATTAAACGACATATGATTGTTTACATGCGGCGTGTTGTCGTCAATATCCATCATATTACACACAATACAAGTGCTATTTTCATTTATAACTGTAATAAGGACGTTTACAGTCGTTCTATAATCGTTTATGTCTTTTATCTGCATATACCTTAATATCTAAATGTTACAGCAATATACGACATTTTATCGTTTAATTTCGGCTTGTTATCATCAGTACCCATTATATTACACAAAATGCAAGTCATTTGATCGTCTATACCCTTTATAACGTCGTTTACAGTCGATATATTGTCGTTTAAGTCTTTTATCTGCATAAACCTTTATAACTAAATGTAACAGCATTATACGACATATGATTGTTTACATGCGGCTTGTTATCGTCAATATCCATCATATTACACACAATGCAAGTGCTATTTTCATTTATAACTGTTATAAGGACGTTCACAGTCGTTCTATAATCGTTTATATCTTTTATCTGCATATACATTTGTATCTAAATGTTACAACTATATACGACATTTTATCGTTTAGTTTCGGCTTGTTACCATCAATACCATTTATATTACACAAAATCCATGTCCTTTGATCATCTATAACCTTTATAACGTCGTTTACAGTCGATATATTGACGTTTATGACTTTTATCTGCATAAACATTTATAACTAAATGCAACTGCATTATACTACATATGATTGTTTACATGCGGCTTGTTATCGTCAATATCCATCATATTACACACAATACAAGTGCTATTTTCATTTATAACTGTAATAAGGACGTTTACAGTCGTTCTATAATCGTTTATGTCTTTTATCAGCATATACATATGTATCTAAATGTTACAACTATATACGACATTTTGTCGTCCAATTTCGGCTTGTTATCATCAATACCCTTTATATTACACAAAATGCAAGTTATTTGATCGTCTATACCCGTTATAACGTTGTTTACAGTCGATATATTGTCGTTTATGTCTTTTATCTGCATAAACCTTTATAACTAAATGTAACAGCATTATACGACATATGATTGTTTACATGCGGCTTGTTATCGTCAATATCCAACATATTACACACAATACAAGTGCTATTTTCATTTATAACTGTTATAAGGACGTTTACAGTCGTTCTACAATCGTTTATGTCTTTTATCTGCATATACATTTCTATCTAAATGTTACAACTATATACGACATTTTATCGTTTAATTTCGGCTTGTTATCATCAATACCATTTATATTACACAAAATGCAAGTCCTTTGATCAACTGTTCCCGTGATAACGTCGTTTACAGTAGATGTATAGTCGTTTATGTCTTTTATCTGCATCAACTTTTTATAACTAAATGTAACAGCATTAAACGACATATGATTGTTTACATGCGGCGTGTTGTCGTCAATATCCATCATATTACACACAATACAAGTGCTATTTTCATTTATAACTGTAATAAGGACGTTTACAGTCGTTCTATAATCGTTTATGTCTTTTATCTGCATATACCTTAATATCTAAATGTTACAGCAATATACGACATTTTATCGTTTAATTTCGGCTTGTTATCATCAATACCCATTATATTACACAAAATGCAAGTCATTTGATCGTCTATACCCGTTACAACGTCGTTTACAGTCGATATATTGTCGTTTATGTCTTTTATCTGCATAAACCTTTATAACTAAATGCAACAGCATTATACGACATATGATTGTTTACATGCGGCGTGTTGTCGTCAATATCCATCATATTACACACAATACAATTTATATTTTCATTTATAACTGTTATAAGGACGTTTACAGTCGTTCTATAATCGTTTATGTCTTTTATCTGCATATACATTTGTATCTAAATGTTACAACTATATACGACATTTTATCGGTTAATATCGGCTTGTTATCATCAATACCCTTTATATTACACAAAATGCAAGTCCTTTGATCAACTATACCCATGATAACGTCGTTTACATTAGATATATAGTCGTTTATGCCTTTTATCTGCATAAACATTTATAACTAAATGTAACAGCATTATACGACATATGATTGTTTACATGCGGCGTGTTGTCGTCAATATCCATCATATTACACACAATACAAGTGCTATTTTCATTTATAACTGTAATAAGGACGTTTACAGTCGTTCTATAATCGTTTATGTCTTTTATCTGCATATACCTTAATATCTAAATGTTACAGCAATATACGACATTTTATCGTTTAATTTCGGCTTGTTATCATCAATACCCATTATATTACACAAAATGCAAGTCATTTGATCGTCTATACCCGTTATAACGTCGTTTACAGTCGATATATTGTCGTTTATGTCTTTTATCTGCATAAACCTTTATAACTAAATGCAACAGCATTATACGACATATGATTGTTTACATGCGGCGTGTTGTCGTCAATATCCATCATATTACACACAATACAATTTATATTTTCATTTATAACTGTTATAAGGACGTTTACAGTCGTTCTATAATCGTTTATGTCTTTTATCTGCATATACATTTGTATCTAAATGTTACAACTATATACGACATTTTATCGGTTAATTTCGGCTTGTTATCATCAATACCCTTTATATTACACAAAATGCAAGTCCTTTGATCAACTATACCCATGATAACGTCGTTTACATTAGATATATAGTCGTTTATGCCTTTTATCTGCATAAACCTTTATAACTAAATGTAACAGCATTATACGACATATGATTGTTTACATGCGGCGTGTTGTCGTCAATATCCATCATATTACACACAATACAAGTGCTATTTTCATTTATAACTGTTATAAGGACGTTTACAGTCGTTCTATAATCGTTTATGTCTTTTATCTGCGTATACTTTTGTATCTAAGTGTTACAACTATATACGACATTTTATCGTTTAGTTTCGGCTTGTTATCATCAATACCCTTTATATTACACAAAATGCAAGTCATTTGATCATCTATAACCTTTATAACGTCGTTTACAGTCGATATATTGTCGTTTATGTCTTTTATCTGCATCAACATTTTATAACTAAATGTAACAGCATTATACGACATATGAGTTTTTACATGCGGCGTGATGTCGTCAATATCCATCGTATTCACACAATAGAAGTGCTATTTTCATTTATAACTGTAATAAGGACGTTTAAAGTCGTTCTATAATCGTTTATGTCTTGTATCTGCATATACATATGTGTCTGAATGTTACAACTATATACGACATTTTGTCGTCTAATTTCGGCTTGTTATCATCAATACCCTTGATATTACACAAAATGCAAGTCATTTGATCGTCTATACCAGTTATAACGTTGTTTACATTCGATATATTGTCGTTTATGTCTTTTATCTGCATAAACCTTTATAACTAAATGTAGCAGCATTATACGACATATGATTGTTTACATGCGGCTTGTTATCGTCAATATCCAACATATTACACACAATACAAGTGCTATTTTCATTTATAACTGTAATAAGGACGTTTACAGTCGTTCTATAATCGTTTATGTCTTTTATCTGCATATACCTTAATATCTAAATGTTACATCTATATACGACATTTTATCGTTTAATTTCGGCTTGTTATCATCAATACTCTTTATATTACACAAAATGCAAGTCATTTGATCAACTATACCCGTGATAAAGTCGTTTACAGTAGATATATAGTCGTTTATGCCTTTTATCTGCATAAACCTTTATAACTAAATGTAACAGCATTATACGACATATGATTGTTTATATGCGGCGTGTTGTCGTCAATATCCATCATATTACACACAATGCAAGTGCTATTTTCATTTATAACTGTTATAAGGACGTTTACAGTCGTTCTATAATCGTTTATGTCTTTTATCTGCTTATACATTTGTATCTAAATGTTACAACTATTTACGACATTTTATCGTTTAGTTTCGGCTTGTTACCATCAATACCATTTATATTACACAAAATGCATGTCCTTTGATCATCTATAACCTTTATAACGTCGTTTACAGTCGATATATTGACGTTTATGACTTTTATCTGCATAAACCTTTATAACTAAATGCAACAGCATTATACGACATATGATTGTTTACATGCGGCTTGTTATCGTCAATATCCATCATATTACACACAATACAAGTGCTATTTTCATTTATAACTGTAATAAGGACGTTTACAGTCGTTCTATAATCGTTTATGTCTTTTATCTTGTTACCGGCGAGGTCCAGAGATTCGAGTTTTTAAAAAAGGGAATTTATTCGTCCTCTTAAACTCTACTTTTAACAAACTACAAATCTTACTACACTACTAGAATACTCAAAGAATACAGAAAGGCTTATAAGCTAATACGTTGATCGATGTTAACTCGTACTGATGAGGATTGGTAATGCTCGCTCTTCATCGTCGTTCGCACTTTTATATTGGCGTGATGCGTATTCGATGCGTCTTTGAATTGTGGGTGGTGCGTAGACATACGTCGCATCTTCGTGTCTATCAGTTACATTGCTTATTTGATGCGCAAGCTGGTGCGTGGACACGCGTCGCATCTTCGTAATAAACAGCACATATAGATAGTAGGACGTCTATCGGTTACAATAGATAACAGGATGTCTATCGGTTACATTCCTCCCTGGGGTGGAAAAGTTCCGTCCCGGAACTTCTTTTTAAAGTATGACCATATTGTCGAGAATGTACAAGACGTTTCTTCTTTCGCTGGTCTGTAAGGGTGACAACACATCTGGAACATATTAGATTTTATATATTTGGTACTCTACCTCTCTTATACTTCCGATGTTGTGTATGAGATGGAGCGTCGCTGCTATTTTCGTCAAAAGTTCCGGAGTATGTTCGTATAGGTTCCAAGCTCAATTCTGTTTCTTGATTTCTTGGACATTCATGGATTGTTTCTTCCGTGTTTGAGTTAGGTCCGAATGTACAATGATTGTAAATTATTGTACATGGTCTGAAGAAGTATCTTAGACATTGTGTTATTTTCGGACAGCAATTAGCTTTATATATTAGATACAGGAAACTTCCGATCAAAGTTGAATATCCTGCATATGTAAGGTATTTTGTAAGTTTTTCTGTCCAAGTAAGAGTTCTTTTTCTGAGTGATAGTTCTTCGATTTGTTTGTTCAATTCTTCAACTGTGGTTCCCAATGCATTCAGTTGTGAGGGATTTAAAGAATCTTCGCTCAAAAGTTCTAATTGAAGTTCAGAGGAAGAAATGTTCGTTCTTTGTAATTTCTTTATTATCTTCAGTTCGTCGATGCTTCCTTTCAACATTATGTCGATTGATTTATCATTTAACGTTTCGCTAGACTTTAATACTGTTCTGGATGTAGTGGCCATGCATCCTTTAGGTAGATGAATTATGCTCGTTTTCTTTATTTTCAAGAATATTGGTTGGTTTTCCGAGCATACTGCATGTAGTGTTTCTTCATGAGAAGGTATTATAATCCAATCTTGATTGGTTCTGAGTTGGATGTACAGTGTATTTTGCAATTGTATGTAATGATAAGAACATTGAGATCCTTTGGAAAGGATCAGTTCAATGAGACATGCATCCGAGTCTCTTGTAGAGTAATCGGGATGTGCTCTTTTTATAAGGTTTATATTGGTTACTTTCCTCATTTTCATTTGTTCTTCAGCTTCTATTGGAACGAATTTCGTTTTATCGTGATTTAACAGAATATATGGTATTTGTATATCGTGCACCATATAACCTTTTATCAACGAATAGACTGGTATAGGTATCGCATGGTATAGTATGTAATCCAGAGGTTCTATTAATGGTATGTGAAAAGTATATAATAACTTTCCTTGGCTCATTGAAATTGTTAAGTCGCTTATTTCGACTATCGTAGGGTAATATTCTTCTGATAGTGGTGTTGGGAAAAATTCTTCTTGAGAAGTGTTTTTAAGAGTCTTTATGAGTTGCTCAGGTGAGAGGATATATGGATGTATTATTCCTTTCTTTCCATCTATCAGTGCGTTTAAGAGCTGTTGTAGATCTTCTTTAGTTTCTGAGTACATTAGAATGTGATCAGCATATAGTTCGTCTATTTGCTGGTTTAGTAGAATCTTTTCGCTTTCGTTTTTAAGGACTTGGAAATTCTCGTTTAGGAAGTGTGTTTGTTTTTGTAATTGATTGAATGCTCCAAGATTGCTTCTGAGGTGATTTAACAGGAAAGTTGTCTGATTTCTTACCAAATGTGCGATTTGTAGATTATCTTCTCTTAGTTTATCAATTTCTTGATTGTAATAGTCGGCATCTGAGGCTGCCAGATTTCCAAAAAGAACTTTTATTCCTTCTCCAATAACATTTAATAATCCTCTTTTATTTCTCTTTCCTATGAAATGAAGTAGTGTATTTCTATCTTCTTTCAGACGAGCCATTCTTTTCTGTTGAGCTTCAATTCTATGTTTTGAAGAACATATTTGAGGTTGCATCTTTATGATGCATAATTTTAACATTTGGGCAAGATTTGCTTCAAGCTCGTTTACTGATTGTAAAACTGGTTCATAATTAATTCCAATTATCAAATTCCATGTTGCGTGGTATAGCTGAGCTGGTCCTAAGTTTTCAAGATAGACTGCTTGATTAGGATCCAATTCTGATACATATATATGGTCATTCTTCTGTTTCTCGTCTTCCAGTTTCATCTGAATTGAATTGAATTGTAGGGCTAAGATTAGCAGAAGAAGTTCGAGGTTCATCTTCTTCGTAATTTTTCTCTTCTGTTCCTGCAACAAATGGTTTTATATCGTTAAAATGGTATGTGACTTCTTTGAATCCTTTCTTTATTGTTGCAGCTTGATTGTTTATGATTCTTGTAATTCCGTAAGGGCCTTCCCATGGGGCATGTAATCGTGAATCTTGAGGTTGATGCCTCCTTACTAAGACTTGTTGTCCTACTTTTAAATTGTCTGTTATTCTGGCCTTTTCTTTAACTTGCATTCTTCTCCTTCTTTGGATTCTCTCAGATACTTGTCTCTTTATATTTCTTCTCCTCCTTATCAGAGATTCGCATTTTTCTTTTTCGGTTGTTGATAATTCTTCTATATCAAATGGTATGTTTGGTTTATATCCTAGCATGTATTCTGTTGGAGTGATTTGGAGAGTTTCATTTGTTGTAGTATTGTGAGCAATAGTTGCTCCAATAAGTTGTTTTGTCCATTCGTTAGAGTCTCCAAGATAACTTCTTAGATAATTTAATATTTCTCTGTGGGACCTTTCATTTTTTCCATTCGATTGCGGATGATATACCGCCGTTGAGGTCATTTTTACTCTTAGTTTTTCTTGCATAACTTCTAAAAACTTTCCTTGAAATTCTAGCCCGTTGTCGGTGATGATTTCCTTCGGAACACCGAATATACAGCAATAATATTGCCAAAATTTTTCGAGGACTTCTTTTGCCTCTTTCGTCTTTAAAGGAGCTAGTTGTACATATCTTGTGAGATAGTCTTGTATTACCAAGATATATCTGTACCCTCTGTCCACTGGTAAAGGACCTATTATATCTAACGAAACTTTCTCGTTTGGTTCATTGGGAATATCAGGTTTTCCCATAGGTGGTTTGTTCGCAACGTATCTCAGACGTTCGAACTGGCATTTTTGGCACTTTTTAATGACATTCTCAGTGTCTCTGACCATTCCAGGCCAGTTATAAGCAGTGCGTAGCTTTTCTATGGTTTTCTCAGTACCATAGTGTCCACCTAATGTGCTTTCGTGCACTTCTTTAATGATTCTTTCTTTTTCTTCTCTTGTTTTTGGGTCCTTGGTATCGTTAACTTTTACGACGAGATCCTTTTCTGGAGTTTTCTTCATGTGGACATAGGAGATCATTTTTAAAATTGTTTCTCTGACGTTCAAGTCAGGTATTCTGATCTCTATTTCTGAGCATTCCGGAATCTCAGTCCGTATGCTGGCATACCATATGATTTCATCGTCAAAAGGATCTATGTGGAGTCCATGCTCTTCATTGATGGTTGTTATAACTAATCCTTTTCTTGTTGTTCTCCCCTTTTGTATCATTAGATTGGGGGATTCTTGGAAAGTGTTCCTTTCTTCCTGAAATTCATCATATGTAGGTGATGCTTCATTCATTAAATCTTCTAGGGCTTCTTCAGCTGTGTCCCTAGTATTCTCTTCTTCTCCTGTTTCTAAGGCGTTAATTCTTGATAATGCATCAACGTTTGAATTCTGTTTTCCTTTCTTATAATGTATTTCATAATCGTATTCTTCCAATTTAAGTCGCCATCTCATTAGTCGCGATGTTGGATCTTTGACATTTTGTAACCATATCAATGGTCTATGGTCGGTTACAATTATGAATTTTCGTCCGTATAGATAGGGTCGGAAGTGTTTTGTTGCCCATACTATAGCTAATAATTCTTTTTCTGTTGTAGAATAGTTTGTTTCGGCCTTGTTCAAAGTTCTGGATGCGTAGGCTATCGGTTTATCTTGTCCGATAGTTCCTTGTGATAATATGGCACCTATTGCCTGGTTGCTCGCATCCGTCGTTAACACAAAGGGTTTTGTCCAATCTGGGAATTGTAAAATTGGTTCCTTCGTTAATGCTTGTCGTAAAGATTCAAAGGATTCTTGTTGTTTCGTGTCCCATTCCCATGATTTCTCTTTCCTTAATAGCTCAGTTAGTGGTTTTGCTTTCTTTGCAAAATCTTTTATGAATTTTCGATAATATCCGACGAGTCCCAAAAATTGCTTAATTTCTTTTGGATTTTTAGGTACTGGATATTCTGTTATTTTTTCTATTCTTTCTTCGTTTGGTTTGACTCCTTCTTTAGATATTTTGTGTCCTAAATATGCTAATTCTGGTTTTAAATATTCACACTTGTCTGGTTGGAGTTTCAAACCGACCTCTCTGAGTCTGTTGAACAGTGTAACTAGGTTTTTGTTGTGTTCTTCTAGGGTTGAGCCAAAAACAATGATATCGTCCATATATACAAAGCAGATAGTTCCAGTTAGTCCTTTTAGTCCTTTGTTCATCATTCTTTGAAAAGTAGGTGGAGCATTCTTTAATCCGAACGGCATTCGGTTATATTCGTAATGTCCATCGGGTGTAGAAAATGCCGTTTTTATTTTATCTTCTTCCTTCATTCCTATTTGATGGAATCCTGATGCTAGGTCGAAAGCTGAGAAATATTGTGAGTTTCCTAATTTGTCAAGGATATCTTCTATATTTGGTAATGGGTATGAATCTAGAAGCGTTCTTTCGTTTAATTTCCTGTAGTCTATAACGATTCGCCATTTCTTTTTGCCTGATGCATCTGTTTTCTTGGGGACTACCCATAAAGGCGAGTTGAATGGAGAGTCACTTTCTCTAATAATTCCTTTCTCTAGCATTTCCTTCATTTGCTTCTTAATTTCTTCTTGATGAATTGGTGGATATCTATATTGTTTGACGTTTATTGGCGTATCATCTTTTAATTGTATTGAATGTTCTGTTAATTTAGTAAGCGGTATTGGATCTCCTGGAAGTACGAATATGTCATGGTACTTCTGTATTATTTCCCATAATTCTTCTTTTCCTTCCTTTAGATGTTGTAATCTGGTATTTTCTTCGAGGAGTTTTCTTCTGTTTTCTTTCAAGGGTATGAAATTCTTTTGAAATTCTTTCATATCAGCTGGTTTCGCTTGGAGAGGATTTTTCATTAATTTTTCTTGATCTGTCAAATTGAAATGTGGGAGGATTGTTTCTCCCTCTTTAACCATTGTTAATACTGTGAAATCGTCAAATTCTATTAAAGCAGGTCCATCGTTAACTCCTTGAACCGTGTATTTTAAAGTCGTTATTGCTTTCGGGGGAGCTTTTAGAATTTTCTGTTTCTCATCGTTGCTTTTAAATTTTGTGTTTTTTAATAAGACTTTATTTTCCTTAATATTCCAAACGCATTCTAATGATCTTAGGGCATCTATGCCGAGTATCCCATCTTCATTTAGTTTGATCGTATTCGGGACTACTCGTAGATTTATTTCTTTTCCCAGGATTTTTGTGTTAATAATACCTTTGGTTTTTAAAATTTCTCCTGTGACTGTTTTTACATTCTCCGTTTGTTCTTTTCTTATTAATCGTTGGTCTTTGATGTTTCTCTCTTTTATTAATGATAATGAGGAGCCTGTATCCAGCAAAAATTTTGTTTTCTCGCAATTTAGTGGGTTGAGGATGATATTAACGAGTTGATTTGTATTTCCCCGTATGGTACCAACGTTTTCTCGAGCATATTTGTTTGTTCTGGCGGGCCGTTGTTTGTAGGCTGGACTCTTTGAAAATTTCTTTGTTCGTTGTATCGTTTAGTTCTGCATTCTTCTATGGAATGTCCTAACCTCTTACAATAGTTGCATTTGACTCTAGGATATTGTATCTTTATTCTTCCGTATTTCTTTGGTTCTTTTGATTCTTTGATATATGATTTTTGTACCCTTGAATACGGTTTCTTTTCCATGGCAGTAGTTTGTGTATTTGAGCGTTTAGTTTTTGCTGTGATTTCAGCTTGCAAGGCAGATTGTATGGCTGAATGGACGTCATTAGGCATACTTGTTTTTACGTCTAATCTTAATTCTCTTTCAAGTCCTTCGATATAATCGTACAATCCTCTTTTTCTCTCAATGTCCATTAAAATGGCTTTTGTTGATTCTGGTGATTCTTGAGTGGCTATCGCTCTTATGGCGGCTTCGTGAGTTTTCATAAATCTTTCAGTATAGTTAAGGACTGTTTCTTTTGGTCCTTGTCGTATATTATTCCTTTGCAATTGATAAGTTTGAAGATCTTGTTGATTGCCGTAATGTTGTCTCAACTGTTTCCTTAGATCCGCGAAATTCCTTACGGCTTCGGCTCTTATAATATTTCTTGCTTTTCCTTTTATTTTCATACCAAGTATGCAAGACAGGAGTAGAGCTCTTTGGCTACTTGGAACGTTTTCTTTCGCGGATTCTGTTTGATATATGAAAGATTCAACAGGATTTTCTCCGTCAAATTCTGGTACTGTCATTAGGAGGTCTTTTAACGTGAGATTAGTAGTTCCTCTCATATTTGCATCTGAGTAGTCTGTATCGTCATCCGTCATTAAATCTCTTTCTTCAGATGCAGGAGGTGCATCCTTTGTTGCACATTTTTGTTTGTTTTTGAGGCTTTCTATTTCAGTTGTCAAATTTTCTACTAACTTAGTTAGTGATTCAATTTGTTTTTGCATAGCTTCAGCCATTTCTGATACTCACCTTTTTGGTGGTCTTTTCGATGAGATTGTTTCGTGTGTAATTCGTAGCTGTCCTTCTGGGTCGCGGATTCGTATCGTGGATACCGTTGCAACAACTTGTCCCTTCTGCTCAGAGAAACGGGTGTCAAGTGTTCTCGTTTCAACGAGTTCCTTTCGTCTAGGATGCCGGTATCCCACCGCTGCCACCAATTATGTTACCGGCGAGGTCCAGAGATTCGAGTTTTTAAAAAAGGGAATTTATTCGTCCTCTTAAACTCTACTTTTAACAAACTACAAATCTTACTACACTACTAGAATACTCAAAGAATACAGAAAGGCTTATAAGCTAATACGTTGATCGATGTTAACTCGTACTGATGAGGATTGGTAATGCTCGCTCTTCATCGTCGTTCGCACTTTTATATTGGCGTGATGCGTATTCGATGCGTCTTTGAATTGTGGGTGGTGCGTAGACATACGTCGCATCTTCGTGTCTATCAGTTACATTGCTTATTTGATGCGCAAGCTGGTGCGTGGACACGCGTCGCATCTTCGTAATAAACAGCACATATAGATAGTAGGACGTCTATCGGTTACAATAGATAACAGGATGTCTATCGGTTACAATCTGCATTTACATATGTATCTAAATGTTACAACTATATACGACATTTTATCGTTTAGTTTCGGCTTGTTACCATCAATACCATTTATATTACACAAAATGCAAGTCCTTTGATCAACTGTTCCCGTGATAACGTCGTTTACAGTAGATGTATAGTCATTTATGTCTTTTATCAGCATCAACTTTTTATAACTAAATGTAACAGCATTAAACGACATATGATTGTTTACATGCGGCGTGTTGTCGTCAATATCCATCATATTACACACAATACAAGTGCTATTTTCATTTATAACTGTAATAAGGACGTTTACAGTCGTTCTATAATCGTTTATGTCTTTTATCTGCATAAACATTTGTACCTAAATGTTACAACTATGTACGACATTTTATCGATTAATTTCATCTTGTTATCATCAATACCCTTTATATTACAAGCAATGCAAGTCATTTGATCGTCTATACCCGTTATAACGTTGTTTACAGTCGATATATTGTCGTTTATGTCTTTTATCTGCATAAACATTTATAACTAAATGTAACAGCATTATACGACATATGATTGTTTACATGGGGCTTGTTATCGTCAATATCCAACATATTACACACAATACAAGTGCTATTTTCATTTATAACTGTTATAAGGACGTATACACTTGTTCTATAATCGTTTATGTCTTTTATCTGCATATACATTTGTATCTAAATGTTACAACTATATACGACATTTTATCGTTTAGTTTCGGCTTGTTATCATCAATACCATTTATATTACACAAAATGCATGTCCTTTGATCATCTATAACCTTTATAACGTCGTTTACAGTCGATATATTGCCGTTTATGACTTTTATCTGCATAAACCTTTATAACAAAATGGAACAGCATTATACGACATATGATTGTTTACACGCGGCTTGTTATCGTCAATATCCATCATATTACACACAATACAAGTGCTATTTTCATTTATAACTGTTATAAGGACGTTTACAGTCGTTCTATAATCGTTTATGTCTTTTATCTGCATAAACATTTGTATCTAAATGTTACAACTATGTACGACATTTTATCGATTAATTTCGGCTTGTTATCATCAATACCCTTTATAATACAAGAAATGCAAGTCATTTGATCGTCTATACCCGTTATATCGTTGTTTACAGTCGATATATTGTCGTTTATGTATTTTATCTGCATAAACCTTTATAACTAAATGTAACAGCATTATACGACATATGATTGTTTACATGCGGCTTGTTATCGTCAATATCCAACATATTACACACAATACAAGTGCTATTTTCATTTATAACTGTTATAAGGACGTTTACAGTCGTTCTATAATCGTTTATGTCATTTATCTGCATATACATTTGTATCTAAATATTACAACTATATACGACATTTTATCGTTTAGTTTCGGATTGTTACCATCAATACCATTTATATTACACAAAATGCATGTCCTTTGATCATCTATAACCTTTATAACGTCGTTTACAGTCGATATATTGACGTTTATGACTTTTATCTGCATAAACCTTTATAACTAAATGTAACAGCATTATACGACATATGATTGTTTACATGCGGCTTGTTATCGTCAATATCCATCATATTACACACAATGCAAGTGCTATTTTCATTTATAACTGTTATAAGGACGTTTACAGTCGTTCTATAATCGTTTATGTCTTTTATCTGCATATACATTTGTATCTAAATGTTACAAAAATATACGACATTTTATTGTTCAGTTTCGGCTTGTTATCATCAATACCCCTTATATTACACAAAATGCATGTCCTTTGATTATCTATAACCTTTATAACGTCGTTTACAGTCGATATATTGTCGTTTATGTCTTTTATCTGCATCAACATTTTATAACTAAGTGTAACAGCATTATACGACATATGATTGTTTACATGCGGCTTGTTATCGTCAATATCCAACATATTACACACAATACAAGTGCTATTTTCATTTATAACTGTCATAAGGACGTTTACAGTCGTTCTATAATCGTTTATGTCTTTTATCTGCATATACGTTTGTATCTAAATGTTACAACTATATACGACATTTTGTCGTTTAGTTTCGGCTTGTTACCATCAATACCATTTATATTACACAAAATGCATGTCCTTTGATCATCTATAACCTTTATAACGTCGTTTACAGTCGATATATTGCCGTTTATGACTTTTATCTGCATAAACCTTTATAACAAAATGGAACAGCATTATACGACATATGATTGTTTACACGCGGCTTGTTATCGTCAATATCCATCATATTACACACAATACAAGTGCTATTTTCATTTATAACTGTTATAAGGACGTTTACAGTCGTTCTATAATCGTTTATGTCTTTTATCTGCATAAACATTTGTATCTAAATGTTACAACTATGTACGACATTTTATCGATTAATTTCGGCTTGTTATCATCAATACCCTTTATAATACAAGAAATGCAAGTCATTTGATCGTCTATACCCGTTATATCGTTGTTTACAGTCGATATATTGTCGTTTATGTATTTTATCTGCATAAACCTTTATAACTAAATGTAACAGCATTATACGACATATGATTGTTTACATGCGGCTTGTTATCGTCAATATCCAACATATTACACACAATACAAGTGCTATTTTCATTTATAACTGTTATAAGGACGTTTACAGTCGTTCTATAATCGTTTATGTCATTTATCTGCATATACATTTGTATCTAAATATTACAACTATATACGACATTTTATCGTTTAGTTTCGGATTGTTACCATCAATACCATTTATATTACACAAAATGCATGTCCTTTGATCATCTATAACCTTTATAACGTCGTTTACAGTCGATATATTGACGTTTATGACTTTTATCTGCATAAACCTTTATAACTAAATGTAACAGCATTATACGACATATGATTGTTTACATGCGGCTTGTTATCGTCAATATCCATCATATTACACACAATGCAAGTGCTATTTTCATTTATAACTGTTATAAGGACGTTTACAGTCGTTCTATAATCGTTTATGTCTTTTATCTGCATATACATTTGTATCTAAATGTTACAAAAATATACGACATTTTATTGTTCAGTTTCGGCTTGTTATCATCAATACCCCTTATATTACACAAAATGCATGTCCTTTGATTATCTATAACCTTTATAACGTCGTTTACAGTCGATATATTGTCGTTTATGTCTTTTATCTGCATCAACATTTTATAACTAAGTGTAACAGCATTATACGACATATGATTGTTTACATGCGGCTTGTTATCGTCAATATCCAACATATTACACACAATACAAGTGCTATTTTCATTTATAACTATCATAAGGACGTTTACAGTCGTTCTATAATCGTTTATGTCTTTTATCTGCATATACGTTTGTATCTAAATGTTACAACTATATACGACATTTTGTCGTTTAGTTTCGGCTGGTTACCATCAATACCATTTATATTACACAAAATGCATGTCCTTTGATCATCTATAACCTTTATAACGTCGTTTACAGTCGATATATTGCCGTTTATGACTTTTATCTGCATAAACCTTTATAACTAAATGTAACAGCATTATACGACATATGATTGTTTACATGGGGCTTGTTATCGTCAATATCCAACATATTACACACAATACAAGTGCTATTTTCATTTATACCTGTTATAAGGACGTATACACTTGTTCTATAATCGTTTATGTCTTTTATCTGCATATACATATGTATCTAAATGTTACAACTATATACGACATTTTATCGTCTAATTTCGGCTTGTTATCATCAATACCCTTTATATTACAGAAAATGCAAGTCATTTGATCGTCTATACCCGTTATAACGTTGTTTACAGTCGATATATTGTCGTTTATGTCTTTTATCTGCATAAACCATTATAACTAAATGTAACAGCATTATACGACATATGATTGTTTACATGCGGCTTGTTATCGTCAATATCCATCATATTACACACAATGCAAGTGCTATTTTCATTTATAACTGTTATAAGGACGTTTACAGTCGTTCTATAATCGTTTATGTCTTTTATCTGCATATACATTTGTATCTAAATGTTACAACTATGTACGACATTTTATCGTTTAATTTCGGCTTGTTATCATCAATACCATTTATATTACACAAAATGCAAGTCCTTTGATCAACTGTTCCCGTGATAACGTCGTTTACAGTAGATGTATAGTCGTTTATGTCTTTTATCTGCATCAACTTTTTATAACTAAATGTAACAGCATTAAACGACATATGATTGTTTACATGCGGCGTGTTGTCGTCAATATCCATCATATTACACACAATACAAGTGCTATTTTCATTTATAACTGTAATAAGGACGTTTACAGTCGTTCTATAATCGTTTATGTCTTTTATCTGCATATACCTTAATTTCTAAATGTTACAGCAATATACGACATTTTATCGTTTAATTTCGGCTTGTTATCATCAATACCCATTATATTACACAAAATGCAAGTCATTTGATCGTCTATACCCGTTATAACGTCGTTTACAGTCGATATATTGTCGTTTATGTCTTTTATCTGCATAAACCTTTATAACTAAATGCAACAGCATTATACGACATATGATTGTTTACATGCGGCGTGTTGTCGTCAATATCCATCATATTACACACAATACAATTTATATTTTCATTTATAACTGTTATAAGGACGTTTACAGTCGTTCTATAATCGTTTATGTCTTTTATCTGCATATACATTTGTATCTAAATGTTACAACTATATACGACATTTTATCGGTTAATTTCGGCTTGTTATCATCAATACCCTTTATATTACACAAAATGCAAGTCCTTTGATCAACTATACCCATGATAACGTCGTTTACAGTAGATATATAGTCGTTTATGCCTTTTATCTGCATAAACCTTTATAACTAAATGTAACAGCATTATACGACATATGATTGTTTACATGCGGCGTGTTGTCGTCAATATCCATCATATTACACACAATACAAGTGCTATTTTCATTTATAACTGTAATAAGGACGTTTACAGTCGTTCTATAATCGTTTATGTCTTTTATCTGCATATACCTTAATATCTAAATGTTACAGCAATATACGACATTTTATCGTTTAATTTCGGCTTGTTATCATCAATACCCATTATGTTGCACAAAATGCAAGTCATTTGATCGTCTATACCCGTTAGAACGTTGTTTACAGTCGATATATTGTCGTTTATGTCTTTTATCTGCATAAACCTTTATAACTAAATGTAACAGCATTATACGACATATGATTGTTTACATGCGGCTTGTTATCATCAATACCCCTTATATTACACAAAATGCATGTCCTTTGATCATCTATAACCTTTATAACGTCGTTTACAGTCGATATATTGTCGTTTATGTCTTTTATCTGCATCAACATTTTATAACTAAGTGTAACAGCATTATACGACATATGATTGTTTACATGCGGCTTGTTATCGTCAATATCCATCATATTACACACAATGCAAGTGCTATTTTCATTTATAACTGTTATAAGGACGTTTACAGTCGTTTTATAATCGTTTATGTCTTTTATCTGCATAAACATTTGTATCTAAATGTTACAACTATGTACGACATTTTATCGATTAATTTCATCTTGTTATCATCAATACCCTTTATATTACAAGAAATGCAAGTCATTTGATCGTCTATACCCGTTATAACGTTGTTTACAGTCGATATATTGTCGTTTATGTCTTTTATCTGCATAAACATTTATAACTAAATGTAACAGCATTATACGACATATGATTGTTTACATGGGGCTTGTTATCGTCAATATCCAACATATTACACACAATACAAGTGCTATTTTCATTTATAACTGTTATAAGGACGTATACACTTGTTCTATAATCGTTTATGTCTTTTATCTGTATATACATATGTATCTAAATGTTACAACTATATACGACATTTTATCGTTTAGTTTCGGCTTGTTATCACCAATACCCTTTATATTACACAAAATGCATGTCCTTTGATCTTCTATAACCTTTATAACGTCGTTTACAGTCGATATATTGCCGTTTATGACTTTTATCTGCATAAACCTTTACAACTAAATGCAACAGCATTATACGACATATGATTCTTTACATGCGGCTTGTTATCGTCAATATCCAACATATTACACACAATACAAGTGCTATTTTCATTTATAACTGTTATAAGGACGTTTACAGTCGTTCTATAATAGTTTTTGTCTTTTATCTGCATATTCATTTGCATCTAAATGTTACAACTATGTACGATATTTTATCGATTAATTTCAGCTTGTTATCATCAATACCCTTTATATTACAAGAAATGCAAGTCATTTGATCGTCTATACCCGTTATAACGTTGTTTACAGTCGATATATTGTCGTTTATGTCTTTTATCTGCATAAACCTTTATAACTAAATGTAACAGCATTATACGACATATGATTGTTTACATGCGGCTTGTTATCGTCAATATCCATCATATTACACACAATACAAGAGCTATTTTCATTTATAACTGTTATAAGGACGTTTACAGTCGTTCTATAATCGTTTATGTCTTTTATCTGCATATACATTTGAATCTAAATGTTACAACTATGTACGACATTTTATCGATTAATTTCGGCTTGTTATCATCGATACCCTTTATATTACACAAAATGCAAGTTATTTGATCGTCTATACCCGTTATAACGTTGTTTACAGTCGATATATTGTCGTTTATGTCTTTTATCTGCATAAACATTTATAACTAAATGTAACAGCATTATACGACATATGATTGTTTACATGGGGCTTGTTATCGTCAATATCCAACATATTACACACAATACAAGTGCTATTTTCATTTATAACTTTTATAAGGACGTTTACAGTCGTTCTATAATCGTTTATGTCTTTTATCTGCATATACATTTGTATCTAAATGTTACAACTATATACGACATTTTATCGTTTCGTTTCGGCTTGTTATCATCAATACCATTTATATTACACAAAATGCATGTCCTTTGATCATCTATAACCTTTATAACGTCGTTTACAGTCGATATATTGCCGTTTATGACTTTTATCTGCATAAACCTTTATAACTAAATGCAACAGCATTATACGACATATGATTGTTTACACGCGGCTTGTTATCGTCAATATCCATCATATTCCACACAATACAAGTGCTATTTTCATTTGTAACTGTTATAAGGACGTTTACAGTCGTTCTCTAATCGTTTATGTCTTTTATCTGCATAAACATTTGTATCTAAATGTTACAACTATATACGACATTTTGTCGTCCAATTTCTGCTTGTTATCATCCATACCCTTTATATTACACAAAATGCAACTTATTTGATCGTCTATACCCGTTATAACGTTGTTTACAGTCGATATATTGTCGTTTATGTCTTTTATCTGCATAAACCTTTATAACTAAATGTAACAGCATTATACGACATATGATTGTTTACATGCGGCTTGATATCGTCAATATCCAACATATTACACACAATACAAGTGCTATTTTCATTTATAACTGTTATAAGGACGTTTACAGTCGTTCTATAATCGTTTATGTCTTTTATCTGCATATACATTTGTATCTAAATGTTACAACTATATACGACATTTTATCGGTTAATTACGGCTTGTTATCATCAATACCCTTTATATTACACAAAATGCAAGTCCTTTGATCAACTATACCCATGATAACGTCGTTTACAGTAGATATATAGTCGTTTATGCCTTTTATCTGCATAAACCTTTATAACTAAATGTAACAGCATTATACGACATATGATTGTTTACATGCGGCGTGTTGTCGTCAATATCCATCATATTACACACAATACAAGTGCTATTTTCATTTATAACTGTAATAAGGACGTTTACAGTCGTTCTATAATCGTTTATGTCTTTTATCTGCATATACCTTAATATCTAAATGTTACAGCAATATACGACATTTTATCGTTTAATTTCGGCTTGTTATCATCAATACCCATTATGTTGCACAAAATGCAAGTCATTTGATCGTCTATACCCGTTAGAACGTTGTTTACAGTCGATATATTGTCGTTTATGTCTTTTATCTGCATAAACCTTTATAACTAAATGTAACAGCATTATACGACATATGATTGTTTACATGCGGCTTGTTATCATCAATACCCCTTATATTACACAAAATGCATGTCCTTTGATCATCTATAACCTTTATAACGTCGTTTACAGTCGATATATTGTCGTTTATGTCTTTTATCTGCATCAACATTTTATAACTAAGTGTAACAGCATTATACGACATATGATTGTTTACATGCGGCTTGTTATCGTCAATATCCATCATATTACACACAATGCAAGTGCTATTTTCATTTATAACTGTTATAAGGACGTTTACAGTCGTTTTATAATCGCTTATGTCTTTTATCTGCATAAACATTTGTATCTAAATGTTACAACTATGTACGACATTTTATCGATTAATTTCATCTTGTTATCATCAATACCCTTTATATTACAAGAAATGCAAGTCATTTGATCGTCTATACCCGTTATAACGTTGTTTACAGTCGATATATTGTCGTTTATGTCTTTTATCTGCATAAACATTTATAACTAAATGTAACAGCATTATACGACATATGATTGTTTACATGGGGCTTGTTATCGCCAATATCCAACATATTACACACAATACAAGTGCTATTTTCATTTATAACTGTTATAAGGACGTATACACTTGTTCTATAATCGTTTATGTCTTTTATCTGTATATACATATGTATCTAAATGTTACAACTATACACGACATTTTATCGTTTAGTTTCGGCTTGTTATCACCAATACCCTTTATATTACACAAAATGCATGTCCTTTGATCTTCTATAACCTTTATAACGTCGTTTACAGTCGATATATTGCCGTTTATGACTTTTATCTGCATAAACCTTTACAACTAAATGCAACAGCATTATACGACATATGATTCTTTACATGCGGCTTGTTATCGTCAATATCCAACATATTACACACAATACAAGTGCTATTTTCATTTATAACTGTTATAAGGACGTTTACAGTCGTTCTATAATAGTTTATGTCTTTTATCTGCATATTCATTTGCATCTAAATGTTACAACTATGTACGATATTTTATCGATTAATTTCAGCTTGTTATCATCAATACCCTTTATATTACAAGAAATGCAAGTCATTTGATCGTCCTATACCCGTTATAACGTTGTTTACAGTCGATATATTGTCGTTTATGTCTTTTATCTGCATAAACCTTTATAACTAAATGTAACAGCATTATACGACATATGATTGTTTACATGCGGCTTGTTATCGTCAATATCCATCATATTACACACAATACAAGAGCTATTTTCATTTATAACTGTTATAAGGACGTTTACAGTCGTTCTATAATCGTTTATGTCTTTTATCTGCATATACATTTGAATCTAAATGTTACAACTATGTACGACATTTTATCGATTAATTTCGGCTTGTTATCATCGATACCCTTTATATTACACAAAATGCAAGTTATTTGATCGTCTATACCCGTTATAACGTTGTTTACAGTCGATATATTGTCGTTTATGTCTTTTATCTGCATAAACATTTATAACTAAATGTAACAGCATTATACGACATATGATTGTTTACATGGGGCTTGTTATCGTCAATATCCAACATATTACACACAATACAAGTGCTATTTTCATTTATAACTGTTATAAGGACGTTTACAGTCGTTCTATAATCGTTTATGTCTTTTATCTGCATATACATTTGTATCTAAATGTTACAACTATATACGACATTTTATCGTTTCGTTTCGGCTTGTTATCATCAATACCATTTATATTACACAAAATGCAAGTCCTTTGATCATCTATAACCTTTATAACGTCGTTTACAGTCGATATATTGCCGTTTATGACTTTTATCTGCATAAACCTTTATAACTAAATGCAACAGCATTATACGACATATGATTGTTTACACGCGGCTTGTTATCATCAATACCATTTATATTACACAAAATGCATGTCCTTTGATCATCTATAACCTTTATAACGTCGTTTACAGTCGATATATTGTCGTTTATGTCTTTTATCTGCATCAACATTTTATAACTAAGTGTAACAGCATTATACGACATATGATTGTTTACATGCGGCTTGTTATCGTCAATATCCATCATATTACACACAATGCAAGTGCTATTTTCATTTATAACTGTTATAAGGACGTTTACAGTCGTTTTATAATCGCTTATGTCTTTTATCTGCATAAACATTTGTATCTAAATGTTACAACTATGTACGACATTTTATCGATTAATTTCATCTTGTTATCATCAATACCCTTTATATTACAAGAAATGCAAGTCATTTGATCGTCTATACCCGTTATAACGTTGTTTACAGTCGATATATTGTCGTTTATGTCTTTTATCTGCATAAACATTTATAACTAAATGTAACAGCATTATACGACATATGATTGTTTACATGGGGCTTGTTATCGCCAATATCCAACATATTACACACAATACAAGTGCTATTTTCATTTATAACTGTTATAAGGACGTATACACTTGTTCTATAATCGTTTATGTCTTTTATCTGTATATACATATGTATCTAAATGTTACAACTATACACGACATTTTATCGTTTAGTTTCGGCTTGTTATCACCAATACCCTTTATATTACACAAAATGCATGTCCTTTGATCTTCTATAACCTTTATAACGTCGTTTACAGTCGATATATTGCCGTTTATGACTTTTAATCTGCATAAACCTTTACAACTAAATGCAACAGCATTATACGACATATGATTCTTTACATGCGGCTTGTTATCGTCAATATCCAACATATTACACACAATACAAGTGCTATTTTCATTTATAACTGTTATAAGGACGTTTACAGTCGTTCTATAATAGTTTATGTCTTTTATCTGCATATTCATTTGCATCTAAATGTTACAACTATGTACGATATTTTATCGATTAATTTCAGCTTGTTATCATCAATACCCTTTATATTACAAGAAATGCAAGTCATTTGATCGTCTATACCCGTTATAACGTTGTTTACAGTCGATATATTGTCGTTTATGTCTTTTATCTGCATAAACCTTTATAACTAAATGTAACAGCATTATACGACATATGATTGTTTACATGCGGCTTGTTATCGTCAATATCCATCATATTACACACAATACAAGAGCTATTTTCATTTATAACTGTTATAAGGACGTTTACAGTCGTTCTATAATCGTTTATGTCTTTTATCTGCATATACATTTGAATCTAAATGTTACAACTATGTACGACATTTTATCGATTAATTTCGGCTTGTTATCATCGATACCCTTTATATTACACAAAATGCAAGTTATTTGATCGTCTATACCCGTTATAACGTTGTTTACAGTCGATATATTGTCGTTTATGTCTTTTATCTGCATAAACATTTATAACTAAATGTAACAGCATTATACGACATATGATTGTTTACATGGGGCTTGTTATCGTCAATATCCAACATATTACACACAATACAAGTGCTATTTTCATTTATAACTTTTATAAGGACGTTTACAGTCGTTCTATAATCGTTTATGTCTTTTATCTGCATATACATTTGTATCTAAATGTTACAACTATATACGACATTTTATCGTTTCGTTTCGGCTTGTTATCATCAATACCATTTATATTACACAAAATGCAAGTCCTTTGATCATCTATAACCTTTATAACGTCGTTTACAGTCGATATATTGCCGTTTATGACTTTTATCTGCATAAACCTTTATAACTAAATGCAACAGCATTATACGACATATGATTGTTTACACGCGGCTTGTTATCGTCAATATCCATCATATTCCACACAATACAAGTGCTATTTTCATTTGTAACTGTTATAAGGACGTTTACAGTCGTTCTATAATCGTTTATGTCTTTTATCTGCATAAACATTTGTATCTAAATGTTACAACTATATACTACATTTTGTCGTCCAATTTCTGCTTGTTATCATCCATACCCTTTATATTACACAAAATGCAACTTATTTGATCGTCTATACCCGTTATAACGTTGTTTACAGTCGATATATTGTCGTTTATGTCTTTTATCTGCATAAACCTTTATAACTAAATGTAACAGCATTATACGACATATGATTGTTTACATGCGGCTTGATATCGTCAATATCCAACATATTACACACAATACAAGTGCTATTTTCATTTATAACTGTTATAAGGACGTATACACTTGTTCTATAATCGTTTATGTCTTTTATCTGCATATACATATGTATCTAAATGTTACAACTATATACGACATTTTATCGTCTAATTTCGGCTTGTTATCATCAATACCCTTTATATTACACAAAATGCAAGTCATTTGATCAACTATACCCGTGATAAAGTCGTTTACAGTAGATATATAGTCGTTTAAGCCTTTTATCTGCATAAACCTTTATAACTAAATGTAAAAGCATTATGCGACATATGATTGTTTACATGCGGATTGTTATCGTCAATATCCATCATATTACACACAATACAAGTGCTATTTTCATTTATAACTGTTATAAGGACGTTTACAGTCGTTCTATAATCGTTTATGTCTTTTATCTGCATATACATTTGTATCTAAATGTTACAACTATATACGACATTTTATCGTTTAGTTTCGGCTTGTTATCATCATCAATACCCTTTATATTACACAAAATGCAAGTCATTTGATCGTCTATACCCGTTATAACGTTGTTTACAGTCGATATATTGCCGTTTATGACTTTTATCTGCATAACCCTTTATAACTAAATGCAACAGCATTATACGACATATGATTCTTTACATGCGGCTTGTTATTGTCAAAATCCAACATATTACACACAATACAAGTGCTATTTTCATTTATAACTGTTATAAGGACGTTTACAGTCGTTCTATAATCGTTTATGTCTTTTATCTGCATATACATTTGTATCTAAATGTTACAACTATATACGACATTTTATCGTTTAGTTTCGGCTTGATATCATCATCAATACCCTTTATATTACACAAAATACAAGTCATTTGATCGTCTATACCCGTTATAACGTTGTTTACAGTCGATATATTGTCGTTTATGTCTTTTATCTGCATAAAACCTTATAACTAAATGTAACAGCATTATACGACATATGATTGTTTACATGCGGCTTGTTATCGTCAATATCCAACATATTACACACAATACAAGTGCTATTTTCATTTACAACTTCTATAAGGACGTTTACAGTCGTTCTAAAACCGTTTATGTCTTGTATCTGCATATACATTTGTATCTAAATGTTACAACTATATACGACATTTTATCGTTTAATTTCGGCTTGTTATCATCAATACCCTTTATATTACACAAAATGCAAGTCATTTGATCAACTATACCCGTGATAAAGTCGTTTACAGTCGACATATTGCCGTTTATGACTTCTATCTGCATAAACCTTTATAACTAAATGCAACAGCATTATACGACATATGATTCTTTAAATGCGGCTTGTTATCGTCAATATCCGTCATATTACACACAATACAAGTACTATTTTCATTTATAACTGTTATAAGGACGTTTACAGTCGTTCGATAATCATTTATGTCTTTTATCTGCATATACATTTGTATCTAAATGTTACAACTATATACGACATTTTATCGTTTAGTTTCGGCTTGTTATCATCAATACCATTTATATTACACAAAATGCATGTCCTTTGATCATCTATAACCTTTATAACGTCGTTTACAGTCGATATATTGCCGTTTATGACTTTTATCTGCATAAACCTTTATAACTAAATGCAACAGCATTATACGACATATGATTGTTTACACGCGGCTTGTTATCGTCAATATCCATCATATTACACACAATACAAGTGCTATTTTCATTTATAACTGTTATAAGGACGTTTACAGTCGTTCTATAATCGTTTATGTCTTTTATCTGCATAAACATTTGTATCTAAATGTTACAACTATGTACGACATTTTATCGATTAATTTCATCTTGTTATCATCAATACCCTTTATATTACAAGAAATGCAAGTCATTTGATCGTCTATACCCGTTATAACGTTGTTTACAGTCGATATATTGTCGTTTATGTCTTTTATCTGCATAAACATTTGTATCTAAATGTTACAACTATGTACGACATTTTATCGATTAATTTCATCATGTTATCATCAATACCCTTTGTATTACAAGAAATGCAAGTCATTTGATCGTCTATAACCGTTATAACGTTGTTTACAGTAGATATATTGTCGTTTATGTCTTTTATCTGCATAAACATTTATAACTAAATGTAACAGCATTATACGACATATGATTGTTTACATGGGGCTTGTTATCGTCAATATCCAACATATTACACACAATACAAGTGCTATTTTCATTTATAACTGTTATAAGGACGTTTACAGTCGTTCTATAATCGTTTATGTCTTTTATCTGCATAAACATTTGTACCTAAATGTTACAACTATGTACGACATTTTATCGATTAATTTCATCTTGTTATCATCAATACCCTTTATATTACAAGAAATGCAAGTCATTTGATCGTCTACACCCGTTATAACGTTGTTTACAGTCGATATATTGTCGTTTATGTCTTTTATCTGCATAAACATTTATAACTAAATGTAACAGTATTATACGACATATGATTGTTTACATGCGGGTTGTTATCGTCAATATCCATCATATTACACACAATACAAGTGCTATTTTCATTTATAACTGTTATAAGGACGTTTACAGTCGTTCTATAATCGTTTATGTCTTTTATCTGCATATTCATTTGCATCTAAATGTTACAACTATGTACGATATTTTATCGATTAATTTCAGCTTGTTATCATCAATACCCTTTATATTACAAGAAATGCAAGTCATTTGATCGTCTATACCCGTTATAACGTTGTTTACAGTCGATATATTGTCGTTTATGTCTTTTATCTGCATAAACCTTTATAACTAAATGTAACAGCATTATACGACATATGATTGTTTACATGCGGCTTGTTATCGTCAATATCCATCATATTACACACAATACAAGTGCTATTTTCATTTATAACTGTTATAAGGACGTTTACAGTCGTTCTATAATCGTTTATGTCTTTTATCTGCATATACATTTGAATCTAAATGTTACAACTATGTACGACATTTTATCGATTAATTTCGGCTTGTTATCATCGATACCCTTTATATTACACAAAATGCAAGTTATTTGATCGTCTATACCCGTTATAACGTTGTTTACAGTCGATATATTGTCGTTTATGTCTTTTATCTGCATAAACATTTATAACTAAATGTAACAGCATTATACGACATATGATTGTTTACATGGGGCTTGTTATCGTCAATATCCAACATATTACACACAATACAAGTGCTATTTTCATTTATAACTGTTATAAGGACGTTTACAGTCGTTCTATAATCGTTTATGTCTTTTATCTGCATATACATTTGTATCTAAATGTTACAACTATATACGACATTTTATCGTTTCGTTTCGGCTTGTTATCATCAATACCATTTATATTACACAAAATGCATGTCCTTTGATCATCTATAACCTTTATAACGTCGTTTACAGTCGATATATTGCCGTTTATGACTTTTATCTGCATAAACCTTTATAACTAAATGCAACAGCATTATACGACATATGATTGTTTACACGCGGCTTGTTATCGTCAATATCCATCATATTCCACACAATACAAGTGCTATTTTCATTTGTAACTGTTATAAGGACGTTTACAGTCGTTCTATAATCGTTTATGTCTTTTATCTGCATAAACATTTGTATCTAAATGTTACAACTATATACGACATTTTGTCGTCCAATTTCTGCTTGTTATCATCAATACCCTTTATATTACAGAAAATGCAAGTCATTTGATCGTCTATACCCGTTATAACGTTGTTTACAGTCGATATATTGTCGTTTATGTCTTTTATCTGCATAAACCTTTATAACTAAATGTAACAGCATTATACGACATATGATTGTTTACATGCGGCTTGTTATCGTCAATATCCATCATATTACACACAATGCAAGTGCTATTTTCATTTATAACTGTTATAAGGACGTTTACAGTCGTTGTATAATCGTTTATGTCTTTTATCTGCATATACATTTGTATCTAAATGTTACAACTATATACGACATTTTATCGTTTAGTTTCGGCTTGTTACCATCAATACCATTTATATTACACAAAATGCATGTCCTTTGATCATCTATAACCTTTATAACGTCGTTTACAGTCGATATATTGACGTTTATGACTTTTATCTGCATAAACCTTTATAACTAAATGCAACAGCATTATACGACATATGATTGTTTACATGCGGCTTGTTATCGTCAATATCTATCATATTACACACAATAGAAGTGCTATTTTCATTTATAACTGTAATAAGGACGTTTACAGTCGTTCTATAATCGTTTATGTCTTTTATCTGCATATACATATGTATCTAAATGTTACAACTATATACGACATTTTGTCGTCCAATTTCGGCTTGTTATCATCAATACCCTTTATATTACACAAAATGCAAGTTATTTGATCGTCTATACCCGTTATAACGTTGTTTACAGTCGATATATTGTCGTTTATGTCTTTTATCTGCATAAACCTTTATAACTAAATGTAACAGCATTATACGACATATGATTGTTTACATGGGGCTTGTTATCGTCAATATCCAACATATTACACACAATACAAGTGCTATTTTCATTTATAACTGTTATAAGGACGTTTACAGTCGTTCTATAATCGTTTATGTCTATTATCTGAATATACATTTGTATCTAAATGTTACAACTATATACGACATTTTATCATTTAGTTTCGGCTTGTTATCATCAATACCATTTATATTACACAAAATGCAAGTCCTTTGATCAACTGTTCCCGTGATAACGTCGTTTACAGTAGATGTATAGTCGTTTATGTCTTTTATCAGCATAAACCTTTATAACTAAATGCAACAGCATTATACGACATATGATTGTTTACACGCGGCTTGTAATCGTCAATATCCATCATATTACACACAATACAAGTGCTATTTTCATTTATAACTGTTATAAGGACGTTTACAGTCGTTCTATAATCGTTTATGTCTTTTATCTGCATATACATTTGAATCTAAATGTTACAACTATGTACGACATTTTATCGATTAATTTCGGCTTGTTATCACTAATACCCTTTATATTACACAAAATGCATGTCCTTTGATCATCTATAACCTTTATAATGTCGTTTACAGTCGACATATTGCCGTTTATGACTTTTATCTGCATAAACCTTTATAACTAAATGCAACAGCATTATACGACATATGATTGTTTACATGCGGCTTGTTATCGTCAATATCCATCATATTACACACAATGCAAGTGCTATTTTCATTTATAACTGTTATAAGGACGTTTACAGACGTTCTATAATCGTTTATGTCTTTTATCTGCATATACATTTGTATCTAAATGTTACAACTATATACGACATTTTATCGTTTAGTTTCGGCTTGTTATCATCATACCATTTATATTACACAAAATGCATGTCCTTTGATCATCTATAACCTTTATAACGTCGTTTACAGTCGATATATTGCCGTTTATGACTTTTATCTGCATAAACCTTTATAACTAAATGGAACAGCATTATACGACATATGATTGTTTACACGCGGCTTGTTATCGTCAATATCCATCATATTACACACAATACAAGTGCTATTTTCATTTATAACTGTTATAAGGACGTTTACAGTCGTTCCATAATCGTTTATGTCTTTTATCTGCATAAACATTTGTATCTAAATGTTACAACTATGTACGACATTTTATCGATTAATTTCATCTTGTTATCATCCATACCCTTTATATTACAAGAAATGCAAGTCATTTGATCGTCTATACCCGTTATAACGTTGTTTACAGTCGATATATTGTCGTTTATGTCTTTTATCTGCATAAACATTTATAACTAAATGTAACAGCATTATACGACATATGATTGTTTACATGGGGCTTGTTATCGTCAATATCCAACATATTACACACAATACAAGTGCTATTTTCATTTATAACTGTTATAAGGACGTACACACTTGTTCTATAATCGTTTATGTCTTTTATCTGCATATACATATGTATCTAAATGTTACAACTATATATGACATTTTATCGTCTAATTTCGGCTTGTTATCATCAATACCCTTTATATTACAGAAAATGCAAGTCATTTGATCGTCTATACCCGTTATAACGTTGTTTACAGTCGATATATTGTCGTTTATGTCTTTTATCTGCATAAACCATTATAACTAAATGTAACAGCATTATACGACATATGATTGTTTACATGCGGCTTGTTATCGTCAATATCCATCATATTACACACAATGCAAGTGCTATTTTCATTTATAACTGTTATAAGGATGTTTACAGTTGTTCTATAATCGTTTATGTCTTTTATCTGCATATACATTTGTATCTAAATGTTACAACTATATACGACATTTTATCGTTTAGTTTCGGCTTGTTACCATCAATACCATTTATATTACACAAAATGCATGTCCTTTGATCATCTATAACCTTTATAACGTCGTTTACAGTCGATATATTGCCGTTTATGACTTTTATCTGCATAAACCTTTATAACTAAATGTAACAGCATTATACGACATATGATTGTTTACATGCGGCTTGTTATCGTCAATATCCATCATATTACACACAATGCAAGTGCTATTTTCATTTATAACTGTTATAAGGACGTTTACAGTCGTTCTATAATCGTTTATGTCTTTTATCTGCATATACATTTGTATCTAAATGTTACAAAAATATACGACATTTTATTGTTCAGTTTCGGCTTGTTATCATCAATACCCCTTATATTACACAAAATGCATGTCCTTTGATTATCTATAACCTTTATAACGTCGTTTACAGTCGATATATTGTCGTTTATGTCTTTTATCTGCATCAACATTTTATAACTAAGTGTAACAGCATTATACGACATATGATTGTTTACATGCGGCTTGTTATCGTCAATATCCAACATATTACACACAATACAAGTGCTATTTTCATTTATAACTATCATAAGGACGTTTACAGTCGTTCTATAATCGTTTATGTCTTTTATCTGCATATACGTTTGTATCTAAATGTTACAACTATATACGACATTTTGTCGTTTAGTTTCGGCTTGTTACCATCAATACCATTTATATTACACAAAATGCATGTCCTTTGATCATCTATAACCTTTATAACGTCGTTTACAGTCGATATATTGCCGTTTATGACTTTTATCTGCATAAACCTTTATAACAAAATGGAACAGCATTATACGACATATGATTGTTTACACGCGGCTTGTTATCGTCAATATCCATCATATTCCACACAATACAAGTGCTATTTTCATTTGTAACTGTTATAAGGACGTTTACAGTCGTTCTATAATCGTTTATGTCTTTTATCTGCATAAACATTTGTATCTAAATGTTACAACTATATACGACATTTTGTCGTCCAATTTCTGCTTGTTATCATCAATACCCTTTATATTACAGAAAATGCAAGTCATTTGATCGTCTATACCCGTTATAACGTTGTTTACAGTCGATATATTGTCGTTTATGTCTTTTATCTGCATAAACCTTTATAACTAAATGTAACAGCATTATACGACATATGATTGTTTACATGCGGCTTGTTATCGTCAATATCCATCATATTACACACAATGCAAGTGCTATTTTCATTTATAACTGTTATAAGGACGTTTACAGTCGTTGTATAATCGTTTATGTCTTTTATCTGCATATACATTTGTATCTAAATGTTACAACTATATACGACATTTTATCGTTTAGTTTCGGCTTGTTACCATCAATACCATTTATATTACACAAAATGCATGTCCTTTGATCATCTATAACCTTTATAACGTCGTTTACAGTCGATATATTGACGTTTATGACTTTTATCTGCATAAACCTTTATAACTAAATGTAACAGCATTATACGACATATGATTGTTTACATGGGGCTTGTTATCGTCAATATCCAACATATTACACACAATACAAGTGCTATTTTCATTTATAACTGTTATAAGGACGTTTACAGTCGTTCTATAATCGTTTATGTCTATTATCTGAATATACATTTGTATCTAAATGTTACAACTATATACGACATTTTATCATTTAGTTTCGGCTTGTTATCATCAATACCATTTATATTACACAAAATGCAAGTCCTTTGATCAACTGTTCCCGTGATAACGTCGTTTACAGTAGATGTATAGTCGTTTATGTCTTTTATCTGCATAAACCTTTATAACTAAATGCAACAGCATTATACGACATATGATTGTTTACACGCGGCTTGTAATCGTCAATATCCATCATATTACACACAATACAAGTGCTATTTTCATTTATAACTGTTATAAGGACGTTTACAGTCGTTCTATAATCGTTTATGTCTTTTATCTGCATATACATTTGAATCTAAATGTTACAACTATGTACGACATTTTATCGATTAATTTCGGCTTGTTATCACTAATACCCTTTATATTACACAAAATGCATGTCCTTTGATCATCTATAACCTTTATAATGTCGTTTACAGTCGACATATTGCCGTTTATGACTTTTATCTGCATAAACCTTTATAACTAAATGCAACAGCATTATACGACATATGATTGTTTACATGCGGCTTGTTATCGTCAATATCCATCATATTACACACAATGCAAGTGCTATTTTCATTTATAACTGTTATAAGGACGTTTACAGACGTTCTATAATCGTTTATGTCTTTTATCTGCATATACATTTGTATCTAAATGTTACAACTATATACGACATTTTATCGTTTAGTTTCGGCTTGTTATCATCATACCATTTATATTACACAAAATGCATGTCCTTTGATCATCTATAACCTTTATAACGTCGTTTACAGTCGATATATTGCCGTTTATGACTTTTATCTGCATAAACCTTTATAACTAAATGGAACAGCATTATACGACATATGATTGTTTACACGCGGCTTGTTATCGTCAATATCCATCATATTACACACAATACAAGTGCTATTTTCATTTATAACTGTTATAAGGACGTTTACAGTCGTTCCATAATCGTTTATGTCTTTTATCTGCATAAACATTTGTATCTAAATGTTACAACTATGTACGACATTTTATCGATTAATTTCATCTTGTTATCATCCATACCCTTTATATTACAAGAAATGCAAGTCATTTGATCGTCTATACCCGTTATAACGTTGTTTACAGTCGATATATTGTCGTTTATGTCTTTTATCTGCATAAACATTTATAACTAAATGTAACAGCATTATACGACATATGATTGTTTACATGGGGCTTGTTATCGTCAATATCCAACATATTACACACAATACAAGTGCTATTTTCATTTATAACTGTTATAAGGACGTACACACTTGTTCTATAATCGTTTATGTCTTTTATCTGCATATACATATGTATCTAAATGTTACAACTATATATGACATTTTATCGTCTAATTTCGGCTTGTTATCATCAATACCCTTTATATTACAGAAAATGCAAGTCATTTGATCGTCTATACCCGTTATAACGTTGTTTACAGTCGATATATTGTCGTTTATGTCTTTTATCTGCATAAACCATTATAACTAAATGTAACAGCATTATACGACATATGATTGTTTACATGCGGCTTGTTATCGTCAATATCCATCATATTACACACAATGCAAGTGCTATTTTCATTTATAACTGTTATAAGGATGTTTACAGTTGTTCTATAATCGTTTATGTCTTTTATCTGCATATACATTTGTATCTAAATGTTACAACTATATACGACATTTTATCGTTTAGTTTCGGCTTGTTACCATCAATACCATTTATATTACACAAAATGCATGTCCTTTGATCATCTATAACCTTTATAACGTCGTTTACAGTCGATATATTGCCGTTTATGACTTTTATCTGCATAAACCTTTATAACTAAATGTAACAGCATTATACGACATATGATTGTTTACATGCGGCTTGTTATCGTCAATATCCATCATATTACACACAATGCAAGTGCTATTTTCATTTATAACTGTTATAAGGACGTTTACAGTCGTTCTATAATCGTTTATGTCTTTTATCTGCATATAAATTTGTATATAAAATTTAAAAAAATATACGACATTTTATTGTTCAGTTTCGGCTTGTTATCATCAATACCCCTTATATTACACAAAATGCATGTCCTTTGATTATCTATAACCTTTATAACGTCGTTTACAGTCGATATATTGTCGTTTATGTCTTTTATCTGCATCAACATTTTATAACTAAGTGTAACAGCATTATACGACATATGATTGTTTACATGCGGCTTGTTATCGTCAATATCCAACATATTACACACAATACAAGTGCTATTTTCATTTATAACTATCATAAGGACGTTTACAGTCGTTCTATAATCGTTTATGTCTTTTATCTGCATATACGTTTGTATCTAAATGTTACAACTATATACGACATTTTGTCGTTTAGTTTCGGCTTGTTACCATCAATACCATTTATATTACACAAAATGCATGTCCTTTGATCATCTATAACCTTTATAACGTCGTTTACAGTCGATATATTGCCGTTTATGACTTTTATCTGCATAAACCTTTATAACAAAATGGAACAGCATTATACGACATATGATTGTTTACACGCGGCTTGTTATCGTCAATATCCATCATATTACACACAATACAAGTGCTATTTTCATTTATAACTGTTATAAGGACGTTTACAGTCGTTCTATAATCGTTTATGTCTTTTATCTGCATAAACATTTGTATCTAAATGTTACAACTATGTACGACATTTTATCGATTAATTTCGGCTTGTTATCATCAATACCCTTTATAATACAAGAAATGCAAGTCATTTGATCGTCTATACCCGTTATATCGTTGTTTACAGTCGATATATTGTCGTTTATGTATTTTATCTGCATAAACCTTTATAACTAAATGTAACAGCATTATACGACATATGATTGTTTACATGCGGCTTGTTATCGTCAATATCCAACATATTACACACAATACAAGTGCTATTTTCATTTATAACTGTTATAAGGACGTTTACAGTCGTTCTATAATCGTTTATGTCATTTATCTGCATATACATTTGTATCTAAATATTACAACTATATACGATATTTTATCGTTTAGTTTCGGATTGTTACCACCAATACCATTTATATTACACAAAATGCATGTCCTTTGATCATCTATAACCTTTATAACGTCGTTTACAGTCGATATATTGACGTTTATGACTTTTATCTGCATAAACCTTTATAACTAAATGTAACAGCATTATACGACATATGATTGTTTACATGCGGCTTGTTATCGTCAATATCCATCATATTACACACAATGCAAGTGCTATTTTCATTTATAACTGTTATAAGGACGTTTACAGTCGTTCTATAATCGTTTATGTCTTTTATCTGCATATACATTTGTATCTAAAAATTACAAAAATATACGACATTTTATTGTTCAGTTTCGGCTTGTTATCATCAATACCCCTTATATTACACAAAATGCATGTCCTTTGATTATCTATAACCTTTATAACGTCGTTTACAGTTGATATATTGTCGTTTATGTCTTTTATCTGCATCAACATTTTATAACTAAGTGTAACAGCATTATACGACATATGATTGTTTACATGCGGCTTGTTATCGTCAATATCCAACATATTACACACAATACAAGTGCTATTTTCATTTATAACTATCATAAGGACGTTTACAGTCGTTCTATAATCGTTTATGTCTTTTATCTGCATATACGTTTGTATCTAAATGTTACAACTATATACGACATTTTGTCGTTTAGTTTCGGCTGGTTACCATCAATACCATTTATATTACACAAAATGCATGTCCTTTGATCATCTATAACCTTTATAACGTCGTTTACAGTCGATATATTGCCGTTTATGACTTTTATCTGCATAAACCTTTATAACTAAATGTAACAGCATTATACGACATATGATTGTTTACATGGGGCTTGTTATCGTCAATATCCAACATATTACACACAATACAAGTGCTATTTTCATTTATAACTGTTATAAGGACGTATACACTTGTTCTATAATCGTTTATGTCTTTTATCTGCATATACATATGTATCTAAATGTTACAACTATATACGACATTTTATCGTCTAATTTCGGCTTGTTATCATCAATACCCTTTATATTACAGAAAATGCAAGTCATTTGATCGTCTATACCCGTTATAACGTTGTTTACAGTCGATATATTGTCGTTTATGTCTTTTATCTGCATAAACCATTATAACTAAATGTAACAGCATTATACGACATATGATTGTTTACATGCGGCTTGTTATCGTCAATATCCATCATATTACACACAATGCAAGTGCTATTTTCATTTATAACTGTTATAAGGACGTTTACAGTCGTTCTATAATCGTTTATGTCTTTTATCTGCATATACATTTGTATCTAAATGTTACAACTATGTACGACATTTTATCGTTTAATTTCGGCTTGTTATCATCAATACCATTTATATTACACAAAATGCAAGTCCTTTGATCAACTGTTCCCGTGATAACGTCGTTTACAGTAGATGTATAGTCGTTTATGTCTTTTATCTGCATCAACTTTTTATAACTAAATGTAACAGCATTAAACGACATATGATTGTTTACATGCGGCGTGTTGTCGTCAATATCCATCATATTACACACAATACAAGTGCTATTTTCATTTATAACTGTAATAAGGACGTTTACAGTCGTTCTATAATCGTTTATGTCTTTTATCTGCATATACCTTAATTTCTAAATGTTACAGCAATATACGACATTTTATCGTTTAATTTCGGCTTGTTATCATCAATACCCATTATATTACACAAAATGCAAGTCATTTGATCGTCTATACCCGTTATAACGTCGTTTACAGTCGATATATTGTCGTTTATGTCTTTTATCTGCATAAACCTTTATAACTAAATGCAACAGCATTATACGACATATGATTGTTTACATGCGGCGTGTTGTCGTCAATATCCATCATATTACACACAATACAATTTATATTTTCATTTATAACTGTTATAAGGACGTTTACAGTCGTTCTATAATCGTTTATGTCTTTTATCTGCATATACATTTGTATCTAAATGTTACAACTATATACGACATTTTATCGGTTAATTTCGGCTTGTTATCATCAATACCCTTTATATTACACAAAATGCAAGTCCTTTGATCAACTATACCCATGATAACGTCGTTTACAGTAGATATATAGTCGTTTATGCCTTTTATCTGCATAAACCTTTATAACTAAATGTAACAGCATTATACGACATATGATTGTTTACATGCGGCGTGTTGTCGTCAATATCCATCATATTACACACAATACAAGTGCTATTTTCATTTATAACTGTAATAAGGACGTTTACAGTCGTTCTATAATCGTTTATGTCTTTTATCTCCATATACCTTAATATCTAAATGTTACAGCAATATACGACATTTTATCGTTTAATTTCGGCTTGTTATCATCAATACCCATTATGTTGCACAAAATGCAAGTCATTTGATCGTCTATACCCGTTAGAACGTTGTTTACAGTCGATATATTGTCGTTTATGTCTTTTATCTGCATAAACCTTTATAACTAAATGTAACAGCATTATACGACATATGATTGTTTACATGCGGCTTGTTATCATCAATACCATTTATATTACACAAAATGCATGTCCTTTGATCATCTATAACCTTTATAACGTCGTTTACAGTCGATATATTGTCGTTTATGTCTTTTATCTGCATCAACATTTTATAACTAAGTGTAACAGCATTATACGACATATGATTGTTTACATGCGGCTTGTTATCGTCAATATCCATCATATTACACACAATGCAAGTGCTATTTTCATTTATAACTGTTATAAGGACGTTTACAGTCGTTTTATAATCGCTTATGTCTTTTATCTGCATAAACATTTGTATCTAAATGTTACAACTATGTACGACATTTTATCGATTAATTTCATCTTGTTATCATCAATACCCTTTATATTACAAGAAATGCAAGTCATTTGATCGTCTATACCCGTTATAACGTTGTTTACAGTCGATATATTGTCGTTTATGTCTTTTATCTGCATAAACATTTATAACTAAATGTAACAGCATTATACGACATATGATTGTTTACATGGGGCTTGTTATCGCCAATATCCAACATATTACACACAATACAAGTGCTATTTTCATTTATAACTGTTATAAGGACGTATACACTTGTTCTATAATCGTTTATGTCTTTTATCTGTATATACATATGTATCTAAATGTTACAACTATATACGACATTTTATCGTTTAGTTTCGGCTTGTTATCACCAATACCCTTTATATTACACAAAATGCATGTCCTTTGATCTTCTATAACCTTTATAACGTCGTTTACAGTCGATATATTGCCGTTTATGACTTTTATCTGCATAAACCTTTACAACTAAATGCAACAGCATTATACGACATATGATTCTTTACATGCGGCTTGTTATCGTCAATATCCAACATATTACACACAATACAAGTGCTATTTTCATTTATAACTGTTATAAGGACGTTTACAGTCGTTCTATAATCGTTTATGTCTTTTATCTGCATATTCATTTGCATCTAAATGTTACAACTATGTACGATATTTATCGATTAATTTCAGCTTGTTATCATCAATACCCTTTATATTACAAGAAATGCAAGTCATTTGATCGTCTATACCCGTTATAACGTTGTTTACAGTCGATATATTGTCGTTTATGTCTTTTATCTGCATAAACATTTATAACTAAATGTAACAGCATTATACGACATATGATTGTTTACATGGGGCT
>CAJUXP010000192.1:0-65456 GCA_910591515.1 Cerceris rybyensis
CTCTGCGGTTGCTGCTGAGAAAAAAACGACCATTGGAGATGATAAACAACACATTTTGCTACACAAGTTCACCGCTGGATGCGACTTTTGCCTCCGCAGTGACAGCGGAGACAAAAGCGCCCGCAGAGATGAAAGAAACGCATTTTGCTACACCGATTCAGCGCGGATGCGTTTTTTATCTCCGCGGTTGCTGCTGAGAAAAAAACGACCATTGGAGATGATAAAAAACACATTTTGGTACACAAGTTCACCGCTGGATGCGACTTTTGCCTCCGCAGTGACAGCGGAGACAAAAGTGCCCGCAGAGATAAAAGAAACGCATTTTGCTACACCGATTCAGCGCGGATGCGTTTTTTATCTCCGCGGTTGCTGCTGAGAAAAAAACGACCATTGGAGATGGTAAAAAACACATTTTGCTACACAAGTTCACCGCTGGATGCGTTTTTTGCCTCCGCAGTGACAGCGGAGACAAAAGCGCCCGCAGAGATGAAATAAAGGCAATTTGCTACACCGATTCAGAGCGGATGCGTTTTTTATCTCCGCGGTTGCTGCTGAGAAAAAAACGACCATTGGAGATGGTAAAAAACACATTTTGCTACACAAGTTCACCGCTGGATGCGTTTTTTGCCTCCGCAGTGACAGCGGAGACAAAAGCGCCCGCAGAGATGAAAGAAACGCATTTTGATACACCGATTCAGCGCGGATGCGTTTTTTATCTCTGCGGTTGCTGATGAGAAAAAAACGACCATTGGAGATGATAAAAAACACATTTTGCTACACAAGTTCACCGCTGGATGCGTTTTTTGCCTCCGGAGTGACAGCGGAGACAAAAGCGCCCGCAGAGATGAAATAAACGCATTTTGCTACACCGATTAAGCGCGGATGCGTCTTTTATCTCCGCGGTTGCTGCTGAGAAAAAAACGACCATTGGAGATGATAAAAAACACATCTTGGTACACAAGTTCACCGCTGGATGCGACTTTTGCCTCCGCAGTGACAGCGGAGACAAAAGCGCCCGCAGAGATGAAAGAAACGCATTTTGCTACACCGATTAAGCGCGGATGCGTTTTTTATCTCCGCGGTTGCTGCTGAGAAAAAAACGACCATTGGAGATGATAAAAAACACATTTTGGTACACAAGTTCACCGCTGGATGCGACTTTTGCCTCCGCAGTGACAGCGGAGACAAAAGCGCCCGCAGAGATGAAAGAAACGCATTTTGCTACACCGATTCAGCACGGATGCGTTTTTTATCTCCGCGGTAGCTGCTGAGAAAAAAACGACCATTGGAGATGATAAAAAACACATTTTGGTACACAAGTTCACCGCTGGATGCGACTTTTGCCTCCGCAGTTACAGCGGAGACAAAACCGCCCGCAGAGATGAAAGAAACGCATTTTGCTACACCGATTCAGCGCGGATGCGTTTTTTATCTCCGCGGTTGCTGCTGAGAAAAAAACGACCATTGGAGATGATAAAAAACACATCTTGGTACACAAGTTCACCGCTGGATGCGACTTTTGCCTCCGCAGTGACAGCGGAGACAAAAGCGCCCGCAGAGATGAAAGAAACGCATTTTGCTAAACCGATTCAGCGCGGATGCGTTTTTTATCTCCGCGGTTGCTGCTGAGAAAAAAACGACCATTGGAGATGATAAAAAACACATTTTGCTACACAAGTTCACCGCTGTATGCATTTTTTGCCTCCGCAGTGACAGCGGAGACAAAAGCACCCGCAGAGATGAAATAAACGCAATTTGCTACACCGTTTCAGCGCGGATGCGTTTTTTATCTCTGCGGTTGCTGCTGAGAAAAAAACGACCATTGGAGATGATAAAAAACACATTTTGCTACACAAGTTCACCGCTGGATGCGTTTTTTGCCTCCGGAGTGACAGCGGAGAGAAAAGCGCCCGCAGAGATGAAATAAACGCATTTTGATACACCGATTAAGCGCGGATGCGTTTTTTATCTCCGCGGTTGCTGCTGAGAAAAAAACGACCATTGGAGATGATAAAAAACACATTTTGGTACACAAGTTCACCGCTGGATGCGACTTTTGTCTCCGCAGTGACAGCGGAGACAAAAGCGCCCGCAGAGATGAAAGAAACGAAATTTGATACACCGATTCAGCGCGGATGCGTTTTTTGTCTCCGCGGTTGCTGCTGAGAAAAAAACGACCATTGGAGATGATAAAAAACACATTTTGCTACACAAGTTCACCGCTGGATGCGACTTTTGCCTTCGCAGCAACAGCGGAGACAAAAGCGCCCGCAGAGATGAAAGAAACGCATTTTCATACACCGATTCAGCGCGGATGCGTTTTTTATCTCAGCGGTAGCTGCTGAGAAAAAAACGACCATTGGAGATGATAAAAAACACATTTTGGTACACAAGTTCACCGCTGGATGCGACTTTTGCCTCCGCAGTGACAGCGGAGACAAAAGCGCCCGCAGAGATGAAAGAAACGCATTTTGCTACACCGATTCAGCACGGATGCGTTTTTTATCTCCGCGGTAGCTGCTGAGAAAAAAACGACCATTGGAGATGATAAAAAACACATGTTGGTACACAAGTTCACCGCTGGATGCGACTTTTGCCTCCGCAGTGACAGCGGAGACAAAACCGCCCGCAGAGATGAAAGAAACGCATTTTGCTACACCGATTCAGCGCGGATGCGTTTTTTATCTCCGCGGTTGCTGCTGAGAAAAAAAAGACCATTGGAGATGATAAAAAACACATCTTGGTACACAAGTTCACCGCTGGATGCGACTTTTGCCTCCGCAGTGACAGCGGAGACAAAAGCGCCCGCAGAGATGAAAGAAACGCATTTTGCTACACCGATTCAGCGCGGATGCGTTTTTTATCTCCGCGGTTGCTGCTGAGAAAAAAACGACCATTGGAGATGATAAAAAACACATTTTGCTACACAAGTTCACCGCTGTATGCATTTTTTGCCTCCGCAGTGACTGCGGAGACAAAAGCGCCCACAGAGATGACATAAACGCAATTTGCTACACCGTTTCAGCGCGGATGTGTTTTTTATCTCTGCGGTTGCTGCTGAGAAAAAAACGACCATTGGAGATGATAAAAAACACATTTTGGTACACAAGTTCACCGCTGGATGCGACTTTTGCCTCCGCAGTGACAGCGGAGACAAAAGCGCCCGCAGAGATGAAAGAAACGCATTTTGCTACACCGATTCAGCACGGATGCGTTTTTTATCTCCGCGGTAGCTGCTGAGAAAAAAACGACCATTGGAGATGATAAAAAACACATGTTGGTACACAAGTTCACCGCTGGATGCGACTTTTGCCTCCGCAGTGACAGCGGAGACAAAACCGCCCGCAGAGATGAAAGAAACGCATTTTGCTACACCGATTCGGCGCGGATGCGTTTTTTATCTCCGCGGTTGCTGCTGAGAAAAAAAAGACCATTGGAGATGATAAAAAACACATCTTGGTACACAAGTTCACCGCTGGATGCGACTTTTGCCTCCGCAGTGACAGCGGAGACAAAAGCGCCCGCAGAGATGAAAGAAACGCATTTTGATACACCGATTCAGCGCGGATGCGTTTTTTATCTCTGCGGTTGCTGATGAGAAAAAAACGACCATTGGAGATGATAAAAAACACATTTTGCTACACAAGTTCACCGCTGGATGCGTTTTTTGCCTCCGGAGTGACAGCGGAGAGAAAAGCGCCCGCAGAGATGAAATAAACGCATTTTGATACACCGATTAAGCGCGGATGCGTTTTTTATCTCCGCGGTTGCTGCTGAGAAAAAAACGACCATTGGAGATGATAAAAAACACATTTTGGTACACAAGTTCACCGCTGGATGCGACTTTTGTCTCCGCAGTGACAGCGGAGACAAAAGCGCCCGCAGAGATGAAAGAAACGAAATTTGATACACCGATTCAGCGCGGATGCGTTTTTTGTCTCCGCGGTTGCTGCTGAGAAAAAAACGACCATTGGAGATGATACAAAACACATTTTGCTACACAAGTTCACCGCTGGATGCGACTTTTGCCTTCGCAGCAACAGCGGAGACAAAAGCGCCCGCAGAGATGAAAGAAACGCATTTTCATACACCGATTCAGCGCGGATGCGTTTTTTATCTCCGCGGTAGCTGCTGAGAAAAAAACGACCATTGGAGATGATAAAAAACACATTTTGGTACACAAGTTCACCGCTGGATGCGACTTTTGCCTCCGCAGTGACAGCGGAGACAAAAGCGCCCGCAGAGATGAAAGAAACGCATTTTGCTACACCGATTCAGCACGGATGCGTTTTTTATCTCCGCGGTAGCTGCTGAGAAAAAAACGACCATTGGAGATGATAAAAAACACATGTTGGTATACAAGTTCACCGCTGGATGCGACTTTTGCCTCCGCAGTGACAGCGGAGACAAAACCGCCCGCAGAGATGAAAGAAACGCATTTTGCTACACCGATTCAGCGCGGATGCGTTTTTTATCTCCGCGGTTGCTGCTGAGAAAAAAACGACCATTGGAGATGATAAAAAACACATCTTGGTACACAAGTTCACCGCTGGATGCGACTTTTGCCTCCGCAGTGACAGCGGAGACAAAAGCGCCCGCAGAGATGAAAGAAACGCATTTTGCTACACCGATTCAGCGCGGATGCGTTTTTTATCTCCGCGGTTGCTGCTGAGAAAAAAACGACCATTGGAGATGATAAAAAACACATTTTGCTACACAAGTTCACCGCTGTATGCATTTTTTGCCTCCGCAGTGACAGCGGAGACAAAAGCGCCCACAGAGATGACATAAACGCAATTTGCTACACCGTTTCAGCGCGGATGTGTTTTTTATCTCTGCGGTTGCTGCTGAGAAAAAAACGACCATTGGAGATGATAAAAAACACATTTTGGTACACAAGTTCACCGCTGGATGCGACTTTTGCCTCCGCAGTGACAGCGGAGACAAAAGCGCCCGCAGAGATGAAAGAAACGCATTTTGCTACACCGATTCAGCACGGATGCGTTTTTTATCTCCGCGGTAGCTGCTGAGAAAAAAACGACCATTGGAGATGATAAAAAACACATTTTGGTACACAAGTTCACCGCTGGATGCGACTTTTGCCTCCGCAGTGACAGCGGAGACAAAACCGCCCGCAGAGATGAAAGAAACGCATTTTGCTACACCGATTCAGCGCGGATGCGTTTTTTATCTCCGCGGTTGCTGCTGAGAAAAAAAAGGCCATTGGAGATGATAAAAAACACATCTTGGTACACAAGTTCACCGCTGGATGCGACTTTTGCCTCCGCAGTGACAGCGGAGACAAAAGCGCCCGCAGAGATGAAAGAAACGCATTTTGCTACACCGATTCAGCGCGGATGCGTTTTTTATCTCCGCGGTTGCTGCTGAGAAAAAAACGACCATTGGAGATGATAAAAAACACATTTTGCTACACAAGTTCACCGCTGGATGCGACACTTGCCTTCGGAGTGACAGCGGAGACAAAAGCGCCCGCAGAGATGAAAGAACCGCATTTTGATACACCGATTCAGCGCGGATGCGTTTTTTATCTCCGCGGTTGCTGCTGAGAAAAAAACGACCATTGGAGATGATAAAAAACACATTTTGGTACACAAGTTCACCGCTGGATGCGACTTTTGCCTCCGCAGTGACAGCGGAGACAAAAGCGCCCACAGAGATGACATAAACGCAATTTGCTACACCGTTTCAGCGCGGATGTGTTTTTTATCTCTGCGGTTGCTGCTGAGAAAAAAACGACCATTGGAGATGATAAAAAACACATTTTGGTACACAAGTTCACCGCTGGATGCGACTTTTGCCTCCGCAGTGACAGCGGAGACAAAAGCGCCCGCAGAGATGAAAGAAACGCATTTTGCTACACCGAATCAGCGCGGATGCGTTTTTTATCTCCGCGGTTGCTGCTGAGAAAAAAACGACCATTGGAGATGATAAAAAACACATTTTGGTACACAAGTTCACCGCTGGATGCGACTTTTGCCTCCGCAGTGACAGCGGAGACAAAAGCGCCCGCAGAGATGAAAGAAACGCATTTTGATACACCGATTCAGCGCGGATGCGTTTTTTATCTCCGCGGTTGCTGCTGAGAAAAAAACGACCATTGGAGATGGTAAAAAACACATTTTGCTACACAAGTTCACAGCTGGATGCGACTTTTGCCTTCGTAGTGACAGCGGAGACAAAAGCGCCCGCAGAGATGAAAGAAACGCATTTTGATACACCGATTCAGCGCGGATGCGTTTTTTATCTCCGCGGTTGCTGCTGAGAAAAAAACGACCATTGGAGATGATAAAAAACACATTTTGGTACACAAGTTCACCGCTGGATGCGACTTTTGCCTCCGCAGTGACAGCGGAGACAAAAGCGCTCGCAGAGATGAAAGAAACGCATTTTGGTACACCGATTCAGCGCGGATGCGTTTTTTATCTCCGCGATTGCTGCTGAGAAAAAAACGACCATTGGAGATGATAAAAAACACATTTTGCTACACAAGTTCCCCGATGTATGCATTTTTTGCCTCCGCAGTGACAGCGGAGACAAAAGCGCCCGCAGAGATGAAATAAACGCATTTTGCTACACCGATCCAGCACGGATGCGTTTTTTATCTCCGCGGTTGCTGCTGAGAAAAAAACGACCATTGGAGATGGTAAAAAACACATTTTGGTACACAAGTTCACCGCTAGATGCGACTTTTGCCTCCGCAGTGACAGCGGAGACAAAAGCGCCCGCAGAGATGAAAGAAACGTATTTTGATACACCGATTCAGCGCGGATGCGTTTTTTATCTCCGCGGTTGCTGCTGAGAAAAAACGACCATTGGAGATGGTAAAAAACACATTTTGCTACACAAGTTCACCGCTGGATGCGTTTTTTGCCTCCGCAGTGACAGCGGAGACAAAAGCGTCCGCAGAGATGAAAGAAACGCATTTTGATACACCGATTCAGCGCGGATCGGTAGTAGTGTCGGGAACAAAGGTAGAAATTTAGGCGATTGTACGTTTGTCCTTAGCTAGCTTTATTTTCACTGCCGCGTCAAATCGTCACCCGTCTAGCGGAGACACTCCCCACTACTCGACTCTCACGCACACTCGCACACACTCGTACATACTCGCACACCTCGTACATACCGGCGGCCGTTCGCCTATACCACACTCCTCTCCGCCTAGGTGCGTTTAACACCGTTACACGCTCGTTACATGCATACATACCATCTTCGCATACATTTCGCGCATCACCGGTTCTTCTTTGCTCTAATTCGCGGCGACCTGCGTAGCAGAGTTCCTGCCAGTTCTGCATCGACCTTTTCCCCGTTCTCCTGTCTTTTCGCGGTTGCCGCCTCTTCCCCACTTACTCTGGCCCGTACCAGCTGATCTACGTGTCGTTTCACTCTCTCGCCGGAACGTAACTTCACCGTATATGTTACAGGCCCTAGTTTCTGGTAAATCTTGGCCTCGGTCGACGCTGGTGCGTTTCGGCTAAAGTTCTTCGCCCACACTACCTCTCCTTCTTTGAAGCTTGCCATTCTCCCCCCTTTTTTGTTTCTGACTTGTCTCTGTGCTGCTTTTTCCTGTTGTTTGTCTACGCTGGGTCTCATTAAGTCAAACTTTGTTCTAATCTGCCTTCCTAGCATTAATTTTGCTGGCGTTTCCCCCGTCGTACAATGTTGGGTCGACCTGTATTCCATTAGAAATGCATCTATTGATTCTTGTGGTGTTTTTCCGTTCTTTAGCATTATTTTCAATTTCCTTTTAAATAACTTTACTATGTTTTCGGCTGCTCCATTTGAGGCAGGGTGTTTCACTGGTGATCTTATGTGTATTATTCCTCGTTTCGTCAAAAATGCCCTGAAATTTTCGCTTGTAAACTGTGGGCCGTTGTCGCTCACTATTCGTTTCGGAAATCCGTATCTCGCAAATGTCTGCCTAAAGGCTTCTAAAGTTTTTTCAGTCGTTGTTGATTTCATTGCGAATATCTCGGGCCATTTAGTCCGCGCGTCTATCATTAATAAGAAATTGTGTCCTTTGACCGGTCCTATAAAATCGGTGTGCACTCTTTCCCATGGGCTCTCCGGCCAACTCCATGGATGCAATTTAGCTGCTGGTGGATTATCCCGCACTTCTGCGCAGTCTCGGCATCCCCTCGCTAGCTCTTCTATCTGCACATCCATTTGGGGCCACCAGCAAAATGATCTCGCTATCGATTTCATTTTTACAACTCCTGCGTGATTTTCGTGTAGTTCCCTTAATACTGCTTGCCGCAGACTGCCTGGTATTACAATTCGGTACCCCCACATAATGCAGTCCTGCTCTACCGCCAGTTCGTCTTTACGCGCTTCGTACGGGAGAAGCTCTTTTTTCATTGTCTTCTTGTTTGGCCACCCGAGTTCTATGTATTTTCTCACTGTCGTTAATGTTGTATCCGCTCTACTTTCGCGTGCTATGAGTCTGTCGTCTAAGTGCCCTTGTGTTTCACGTGTGATGTAATTCAAGTACGTGTGTTCCGGTTTTGCATCTTCGCTCTCGTTCGGTATCGGTAGTCGCGATAGTCCATCTGCGCTGTTCCCTGCTGATTTCACGTACATGATTTGATACCTAAAGGCGTTTAGGAAATTTGCGTACCGTTGTAATCTTCTTGTTGCCATTACTGGGATTCCCTTTTTTGGACCAAATATACGCACTAACGGTTGGTGGTCTGTTTTAAGGATAAAATTCCTGCCGTACAAGTAATCGTAGAATTTCGTTACTCCGAATACTATTGCCCGCGCTTCCTTGTCAATTGCTGCGTATTTGCGTTCGCTTGATGTCAATGTTTTTGATGCGTATGCGATGGGTCTTTCTCCCTCCGGCGTCACTTGAGATAGGATCGCCGATATGCCGTAGTCCGATGCATCGCACGTCAGTATTAATTGTTTATCCTGGTTGTAATTTGCCAGTACTTCTGCGGATTTTAAACTTTCTTTTGCCTTTTCGAATGCCTCCTGACATTCTTTCGACCAATTGAACTTGTCTTTTTTTAGCGCCTCGTATAATGGGTGCAGTTTTTCGGCCCGTTTTTCGATGAACTTGATGTAATAATTTATCATCCCCAGGAATGCTTGCAATTCTTTTGCATTTTTGGGTGTCGGTATTCTATCGATTGCCTCCACTCTTTCTGGTACGGTCTGGATCCCATTCCTGTCTATCTCTAGTCCTAAGTACTTGATTTTTGTTTGTAGCAGTGCGCATTTAGACTCCTTAACCGTGAGGCCGCATTCTTTTAGTTTCTCGAGGACTGCCACCGTGCTTTTGAGATTCTCGCTGATCGTTTTGCCTTTTATTATAATATCGTCTAAGAATACATTTACGTTCGGTAAACCCGCGAGAATTTGCTCCATTTGCCTTTGAAAGAAACCCGGTGCTGACGCGACTCCGTATGGAAGTTTGTTTGGTACGAATAATCCTTTATGTGTGCTTAGCGCGAGGCACTGTTTTGAATCCTCGCTCACTGGCACTTGCGCGTATGCCTCCTTAAGGTCTATTCGTGAGAAGTAAACCGCGTCATGTAAATTCGCTACCAGATGCTCAATTCTTGGCAGCGGATGCCTGTCGATTTTGATTGTTTTATTTACCGTTAATTTATAATCACCGCATAATCTGAGCGCTCCGTCCTTTTTCAAAATAGGTACGATCGGAGTAACCCATTCTCCTACTTCTATCGGTGACAACGCGCCCTGTTTTACCAGCCTATCTATTTCGGTGCCTACTTTCTCTTTCAATGCGAAAGGTAGCGTTCGCGGCTTGTAATATATCGGTCTCGCGCCCGGTTGCATATGGATTTTAAATTTAGCTTTGTTATACGTTCCGAGCCCCGTCGCGAAGAGGTGTTCGTGCCGTGCACGGAACTCTTTCCGTATTTTGTCGAGCCTCGCGGACGCGTTTTCTGATTCTACTTTAGTTTTCCTCTGCCCCGCCGTACCGTTACATAACGCTTTCATTTGAACAATGCCGAGCGGCCATAACTTTAATTTGTATAACCATTCTCGGCCTATAAGCGGTTTGCCGTGTTTACCTGCCACGTAGAGGTCACCCGTGGTTGTTACCTGTCCGTATTTTATCGTTACATCCCTGACTATGCCTACTGTCTTTTCTTTCCTGCCCCCGAAATAAATCAGATTAACACTTGCCGGTGTAATCTTTTTATTTGGAAAAACTTTCTTACAATCGTTTACATTCATTAGTGTTACTTCCGACCCTCCATCTATTTCCATGCTGATTGGCTTGCCCTCGATTTCAATTCCTAAAAATTGCGGTTCTATTTTCAACAAGTTGCACGCTTTTTGCCTACTCTCTACGTTATATGCGGTCTTATCGTACCCTTCGCTTCCGCTTTCGGAGCCCGTCTCGCTCATGTCATCGTTTCCTCGCTGGATGTTTTTAACCGCCCTCGCTGTCCGTGGTGCTCTCGCTCGACATACTGCCCGCAAATGCCCTTGCAGGCCGCAATTGTCGCAGACTTTCGCGCGGTGCCAGCAATCCCTTTTTTGATGATTTGGCTTACCGCAGCACGTGCATGTGGTACCAGCGTCTCGCCGTGCTTCCTTGTCCACTGTCCGTTCTTCCCTGCGCCACCGCTCGATGTCGTTTCGCCCGCGTGACCTGTAGCCGTATCCCGCTCGCACTCGATAGACTTCCGCCTCGGGTGCTGCTAATTTCCTCTCGCTTGACGCCTCTTCTCCAAACTCTTCGGCCGCCTTGTTCGCCTCCTCAATTGCCGTTGCGATTTTTAGCGCGTCCTCCAGACTTAAATTGTCTGCTTTTAGCAGTGCAATTTTAATTGCCTTGCTACGCGCCTGCTCAGTAACTGGTCCATGATGGCCTCCGTCTCATCCGCGAACGCACATTCCGTCGCTAGGCTCCGTAATGCTGCCACGTATTGCGTGACCGTCTCCTCCGGCTCTTGTTTCCTCTCTCTGAACTTCACTCTTCTTACTGTTTTATTTATCTTTGGTTTGATGTAATCGCCTACTTTTTTTATGATGTCCGGAAGCGGGACGTCCTTCGGTTTTGCCGGCGCACACACTTTCCGAACCACTTTATATGCCTCCGCGTCGATTTTTGTTAAAAATATTGCGCGCTTCTTATCCTCCGCAATTCCGTTTGCCTCGAAGTACAGCTCGATGCGTTCTACAAACTCTTCCCAGTCATCTGTCCCGATTTTAAAATCCAATTGGCTCGTATACTCCATTTTACCTCGGACTTGTGGCGCCTGTTGCGTACTGTCTTCCGTTACCTCGTTCTGCACTAACTCCCGCAACACTGGTCGCAATTCGTTCAATTTGCTCTCCTCCTTGGCTTCAATCCCCCGTTTTTTCAGTTCCTTCTTGACCTGCTCCTTGCTCAGGTTTTGGATCCAGGCTGTACCTGTTTTTCTCTGTTGTTCCATCCGCCCTCGCGGCTCTTTATGCACGCGTCAATCCGATTTCCTCGTCGCCAATTGTAGTGTCGGGAACAAAGGTAGAAATTTAGGCGATTGTATGTTTGTCCTTAGCTAGCTTTATTTTCACTGCCGCGTCAAATCGTCACCCGTCTAGCGGAGACACTCCCCACTACTCGACTCTCACGCACACTCGCACACACTCGTACATACTCGCACACCTCGTACATACCGGCGGCCGTTCGCCTATACCACACGTTTTTTGTCTCCGCGGTTGCTGCTGAGAAAAAAACGACCATTGGAGATGATAAAAAACACATTTTGCTACACAAGTTCACCGCTGGATGCGACTTTTGCCTTCGAGGTGACAGCGGAGACAAAAGCGCCCGCAGAAATGAAAGAAACGCATTTTGATACACCGATTCAGCGTGGATGCGTTTTTTATCTCTGCGGTTGCTGTTGAGAAAAAAACGACCATTGGAGATGATAAAAAACACATTTTGCTACACAAGTTCACCGCTGGATGCGACTTTTGCCTCCGCAGTGACAGCGGAGACAAAAGCGCCCGCAGAGATGAAAGAAACGCATTTTGATACACCGATTCAGCGCGGATGCGTTTTTTATCTCTGCGGTTGCTGCTGAGAAAAAAACGACCATTGGAGATGATAAAAAACACATTTTGGTACACAAGTTCACCGCTGGATGCGACTTTTGCCTTCGTAGTGACAGCGGAGACAAAAGCGCCCGCAGAGATGAAAGAAACGCATTTTGCTACACCGATTCGGCGCGGATGCGTTTTTTATCTCCGCGGTTGCTGCTGAGAAAAAAAAGACCATTGGAGATGGTAAAACACAAATTTTGCTACACAAGTTCACCGCTGGATGCGTTTTTTGCCTCCGCGGTGACAGCGGAGACAAAAGCGCCCGCAGAGATGAAAGAAACGCATTTTGATACACCGATTCAGCGCGGATGCGTTTTTTTATCTCTGCGGTTGCTGCTGAGAAAAAAACGACCATTGGAGATGATAAAAAACACATTTTGCTACACAAGTTCACAGCTGGTTGCGACTTTTGCCTCCGCAGTGACAGCGGAGACAAAAGCGCCCGCAGAGATGAAAGAAACGCATTTTGATACACCGATTCAGCGCGGATGCGTCTTTTATCTCTGCGGTTGCTGCTGAGAAAAAAACGACCATTGGAGATGATAAAAAACACATTTTGGTACACAAGTTCACCGCTGGATGCGACTTTTGCCTTCGTAGTGACAGCGGAGACAAAAGCGCCCGCAGAGATGAAAGAAACGCATTTTGCTACACCGATTCGGCGCGGATGCGTTTTTTATCTCCGCGGTTGCTGCTGAGAAAAAAAAGACCATTGGAGATGGTAAAAAACAAATTTTGCTACACAAGTTCACCGCTGGATGCGTTTTTTGCCTCCGCAGTGACAGCGGAGACAAAAGCGCCCGCAGAGATGAAAGAAACGCATTTTGATACACCGATTCAGCGCGGATGCGTTTTTTTATCTCTGCGGTTGCTGCTGAGAAAAAAACGACCATTGGAGATGATAAACAACACATTTTGCTACACAAGTTCACCGCTGGTTGCGACTTTTGCCTCCGCAGTGACAGCGGAGACAAAGGCGCCCGCAGAGATGAAAGAAACGCATTTTGATACACCGATTCAGCGCGGATGCGTTTGTTATCTCCGCGGCTGCTGCTGAGAAAAAAACGACCATTGGAGATGATAAAAAACACATTTTTCTACACAAGTTCACCGCTGGATGCGACTTTTGCCTTCGCAGTGACAGCGGAGACAAAAGCGCCCGCAGAGATGAAATAAACGCATTTTGATACATCGATTCAGCGCGGATGCGTTTTTTATCTCCGCGGTTGATGTTGAGAAAAAAGCGACCATTGGAGATGATAAAAAAGACATTTTGCTCCACAAGTTCACCGCTGGATGCGACTTTTGCCTCCGCAGTGACAGCGGAGACAAAAGCGCCCGCAGAGATGAAAGAAACGCATTTTGATACACCGATTCAGCGCGGATGCGTTTTTTATCTCTGCGGTTGCTGCTGAGAAAAAAACGACCATTGGAGATGATAAAAAACACATTTTGGTACACAAGTTCACCGCTGGATGCGACTTTTGCCTTCGTAGTGACAGCGGAGACAAAAGCGCCCGCAGAAATGAAATAAACGCATTTTGATACATCGATTCAGCGCGGATGCGTTTTTTATCTCCGCGGTTGCTGTTGGGAAAAAAACGACCATTGGAGATGATAAAAAACAAATTTTGCTACACAAGTTCACCGCTGTATGCATTTTTTGCCTCCGCAGTGACAGCGGAGACAAAAGCGCCCGCAGAGATGAAATAAACGCATTTTGCTACACCGATTCAACGCGGATGCGTTTTTTATCTCCGCGGTTGCTGCTGAGAAAAAAACGACCATTGGAGATGGTAAAAAACACATTTTGCTACACAAGTTCACCGCTGGATGCGACTTTTGCCTTCGCAGTGACAGCGGAGACAAAAGCGCCCGCAGAGATGAAAGAAACGCATTTTGATACACCGATTCATCGCGGATGCGTTTTTTATCTCCGCGGTTGCTGCTGAGAAAAAAAAGACCATTGGAGATGATAAAAAACACATGTTGCTACACAAGTTCACCGCTGGATGCGACTTTTGCCTCCGCAGTGACAGCGGAGACAAAAGCGCCCGCAGAGATGAAAGAAACGCATTTTGATACACCGATTCAGCGCGGATGCGTTTTTGGTCTCCGCGGTTGCTGCTGAGAAAAAAACGACCATTGGAGATGATAAAAAACACATTTTGCTACACAAGTTCACCGCTGGATGCGACTTTTGCCTTCGTAGTGACAGCGGAGACAAAAGCGCCCGCAGAGATGAAAGAAACGCATTTTGCTACACCGATTCGGCGCGGATGCGTTTTTTATCTCCGCGGTTGCTGCTGAGAAAAAAACGACCATTGGAGATGATAAGAAACACATTTTGCTACACAAGTCCACCGCTGGATGCGTTTTTGCCTCCGCAGTGACAGCGGAGACAAAAGCGCCCGCAGAGATGAAAGAAACGCATTCTGATACACCGATTCAGCGCGGATGCGTTTGTTATCTCCGCGGCTGCTGCTGAGAAAAAAACGATCATTGGAGATGATAAAAAACACATTTTGCTACACAAGTTCACCGCTGGATGCGACTTTTGCCTCCGCAGTGACAGCGGAGACAAAAGCGCCCGCAGAGATGAAATAAACGCATTTTGATACATCGATTCAGCGCGGATGCGTTTTTTATCTCCGCGGTTGATGTTGAGAAAAAAGCGACCATTGGAGATGATAAAAAAGACATTTTGCTCCACAAGTTCACCGCTGGATGCGACTTTTGCCTCCGCAGTGACAGCGGAGACAAAAGCGCCCGCAGAGATGAAAGAAACGCATTTTGATACACCGATTCAGCGCGGATGCGTTTTTTATCTCTGCGGTTGCTGCTGAGAAAAAAACGACCATTGGAGATGATAAAAAACACATTTTGGTACACAAGTTCACCGCTGGATGCGACTTTTGCCTTCGTAGTGACAGCGGAGACAAAAGCGCCCGCAGAAATGAAATAAACGCATTTTGATACATCGATTCAGCGCGGATGCGTTTTTTATCTCCGCGGTTGCTGTTGAGAAAAAAACGACCATTGGAGATGATAAAAAACAAATTTTGCTACACAAGTTCACCGCTCTATGCATTTTTTGCCTCCGCAGTGACAGCGGAGACAAAAGCGCCCGCAGAGATGAAATAAACGCATTTTGCTACACCGATTCAACGCGGATGCGTTTTTTATCTCCGCGGTTGCTGCTGAGAAAAAAACGACCATTGGAGATGGTAAAAAACACATTTTGCTACACAAGTTCACCGCTGGATGCGACTTTTGCCTTCGCAGTGACAGCGGAGACAAAAGCGCCCGCAGAGATGAAAGAAACGCATTTTGATACACCGATTCATCGCGGATGCGTTTTTTATCTCCGCGGTTGCTGCTGAGAAAAAAAAGACCATTGGAGATGATAAAAAACACATTTTGCTACACAAGTTCACCGCTGGATGCGACTTTTGCCTCCGCAGTGACAGCGGAGACAAAAGCGCCCGCAGAGATGAAAGAAACGCATTTTGATACACCGATTCAGCGCGGATGCGTTTTTGGTCTCCGCGGTTGCTGCTGAGAAAAAAACGACCATTGGAGATGATAAAAAACACATTTTGCTACACAAGTTCACCGCTGGATGCGACTTTTGCCTTCGTAGTGACAGCGGAGACAAAAGCGCCCGCAGAGATGAAAGAAACGCATTTTGCTACACCGATTCGGCGCGGATGCGTTTTTTATCTCCGCGGTTGCTGCTGAGAAAAAAACGACCATTGGAGATGATAAGAAACACATTTTGCTACACAAGTCCACCGCTGGATGCGTTTTTGCCTCCGCAGTGACAGCGGAGACAAAAGCGCCCGCAGAGATGAAAGAAACGCATTCTGATACACCGATTCAGCGCGGATGCGTTTGTTATCTCCGCGGCTGCTGCTGAGAAAAAAACGATCATTGGAGATGATAAAAAACACATTTTGCTACACAAGTTCACCGCTGGATGCGACTTTTGCCTTCGCAGTGACAGCGGAGACAAAAGCGCCCGCAGAGATGAAAGAAACGCATTTTGATACACCGATTCAGCGCGGATGCGTTTTTTATCTCCGCGGTTGCTGCTGAGAAAAAAACGACCATTGGAGATGATAAAAAACACATTTTGGTACACAAGTTCACCGCTGGATGCGACTTTTGCCTCTGCAGTGACAGCAGAGACAAATCCGCCCGCAGAGATGAAAGAAACGCATTTTGCTACACCGATTCAGCGCGGATGCGTTTTTTATCTCCGCGGTTGCTGCTGAGAAAAAAAAGACCATTGGAGATGGTAAAAAACAAATTTTGCCACATAGGTTCACCGCTGGATGCGTTTTTTGCCTCCGCAGTGACAGCGGAGACAAAACCGCCCGCAGAGATGAAAGAAACGCATTTTGATACACCGATTCAGCGCGGATGCGTTTTTTTATCTCTGCGGTTGCTGCTGAGAAAAAAACGACCATTAGAGATGATAAAAAACACATTTTGCTACACAAGTTCACCGCTGGATGCGTTTTTTGCCTCCGTAGTGACAGCGGAGACAAAAGCGCCCGCAGAGATGAAATAAACGCATTTTGATACACCGATTCAGCGCAGATGAGTTTTTTGTCTCCGCGGTTGCTGCTGAGAAAAAAACGACCATTGGAGATGGTAAAAAACACATTTTGCTACACAAGTTCACCGCTGGATGCGACTTTTGCCTTCGTAGTGACAGCGGAGACAAAAGCGCCCGCAGAGACGAAAGAAACGCATTTTGATACACCGATTCAGCGCGGATGCGTTTTTTGTCTCCCCGGTTGCTGCTGAGAAAAAAACGACCATTGGAGATGATAAAAAACACATTTTGCTACACAAGTTCACCGCTGGATGCGACTTTTGCCTCCGCAGTGACAGCGGAGACAAAAGCGCCCGCAGAGATGAAAGAAACGCATTTTGATACACCGATTCAGCGCAGATGGGTTTTTTGTCTCCGCGGTTGCTGCTGAGAAAAAAACGACCATTGGAGATGATAAAAAACACATTTTGGTACACAAGTTCACCGCTGGATGCGACTTTTGCCTCCGCAGTGACAGCGGAGACAAAAGCGCTCGCAGAGATGAAAGAAACGCATTTTGCTACACCGATTCAGCGCGGATGCGTTTTTTATCTCCGCGGTTGCTGCTGAGAAAAAAACGACCATTGGAGATGGTAAAAAACACATTTTGCTACACAAGTTCACCGCTGGATGCGACTTTTGCCTCCGCAGTGACAGCGGAGACAAAAGCGCCCGCAGAGATGAAAGAAACGCATTTTGATACACCGATTCAGCGCGGATGCGTTTTTTATCTCCGCGGTAGCTGCTGAGAAAAAAACGACCATTGGAGATGAAAAAAAACTCATTTTGGTACACAAGTTCACCGCTGGATGCGACTTTTGCCTCCGCAGTGACAGCGGAGACAAAAGCGCCCGCAGAGATGAAAGAAACGCATTTTGCTACATCGATTCAGCGCGGATGCGTTTTTTATCTCCGCGGTTGCTGCTGAGAAAAAAACGACCATTGGAGATGGTAAAAAACACATTTTGCTACACAAGTTCACCGCTGGATGCGACCTTTGCCTCCGCAGTGACAGCGGAGACAAAAGCGCCCGCAGAGATGAAAGAAACGCATTTTGATACACCGATTCAGCGCGGATGAGTTTTTCGTCTCCGCGGTTGCTGCTGAGAAAAAAACGACCGTTGGAGATGATAAAAAACACATTTTGCTACACAAGTTCACCGCTGGATGCGACTTTTGCCTTCGCAGTGACAGCGGAGACAAAAGCGCCCGCAGAGATGAAAGAAACGCATTTTGATACACCATTCAGCGCGGATGCGTTTTTTATCTCCGCGGTTGCTGCTGAGAAAAAAACGACCATTGGAGATGATAAAAAACACATTTTGGTACACTAGTTCACCGCTGGATGCGACTTTTGCCTCCGCAGTGACAGCGGAGACAAAAGCGCCCGCAGAGATGAAAGAAACGCATTTTGCTACACCGATTCAGCGCCGATGCGTTTTTTATCTCCGCGGTTGCTGCTGAGAAAAAAACGACCATTGGAGATGATAAAAAACACATTTTGGTACACAAGTTAACCGCTAGATGCGACTTTTGCCTCCGCAGTGACAGCGGAGACAAAAGCGCCCGCAGAGATGAAAGAAACGCATTTTGATACACCGATTCAGCGCGGATGCGTTTTTTATCTCCGCGGTAGCTGCTGAGAAAAAAACGACCATTGGATATAGTAAAAAACACATTTTGCTACACAAGTTCACCGCTGGATGCGACTTTTGCCTCCGCAGTGACAGCGGAGACAAAAGCGCCCGCAGAGATGAAAGAAACGCATTTGATACACCGATTCAGCGCGGATGCGTTTTTTATCTCCGCGGTTGCTGCTGAGAAAAAAACGACCATTGGAGATGATAAAAACACATTTTGGTACACAAGTTCACCGCTGGATGCGACTTTTGCCTCCGCAGTGACAGCGGAGACAAAAGCGCCCGCAGAGATGAAAGAAACGCATTTTGCTACATCGATTCAGCGCGGATGCGTTTTTTATCTCCGCGGTTGCTGCTGAGAAAAAAACGACCATTGGAGATGGTAAAAAACACATTTTGCTACACAAGTTCACCGCTGGATGCGACTTTTGCCTCCGCAGTGACAGCGGAGACAAAAGCGCCCGCAGAGATGAAAGAAACGCATTTTGATACACCGATTCAGCGCGGATGCGTTTTTTGTCTCCGCGGTTGCTGCTGAGAAAAAAACGACCATTGGATATAGTAAAAAACACATTTTGCTACACAAGTTCACCGCTGGATGCGACTTTTGCCTCCGCAGTGACAGCGGAGACAAAAGCGCCCGCAGAGATGAAAGAAACGCATTTTGATACACCGATTCAGCGCGGATGCGTTTTTTATCTCCGCGGTTGCTGCTGAGAAAAAAACGACCATTGGAGATGATAAAAAACACATTTTGCTACACAAGTTCACCGCTGGATGCGACTTTTGCCTTCGCAGCGACAGCGGAGACAAAAGCGCCCGCCGAGATGAAAGAAACGCATTTTCATACACCGATTCAGCGCGGATGCGTTTTTTATCTCCGCGGTAGCTGCTGAGAAAAAAACGACCATTGGAGATGATAAAAAACACATTTTGGTACACAAGTTCACCGCTGGATGCGACTTTTGCCTCCGCAGTGACAGCGGAGACAAAAGCGCCCGCAGAGATGAAAGAAACGCATTTTCATACACCGATTCAGCGCGGATGCGTTTTTTATCTCCGCGGTAGCTGCTGAGAAAAAAACGACCATTGGAGATGATAAAAAACACATTTTGGTACACAAGTTCACCGCTGGATGCGACTTTTGCCTCCGCAGTGACAGCGGAGACAAAAGCGCCCGCAGTGATGAAAGAAACGCATTTTGATACACCGATTCAGCGCGGATGAGTTTTTCGTCTCCGCGGTTGCTGCTGAGAAAAAAACGACCGTTGGAGATGATAAAAAACACATTTTGCTACACAAGTTCACCGCTGGATGCGACTTTTGCCTTCGCAGTGACAGCGGAGACAAAAGCGCCCGCAGAGATGAAAGAAACGCATTTTGATACACCATTCAGCGCGGATGCGTTTTTTATCTCCGCGGTAGCTGCTGAGAAAAAAACGACCATTGGAGATGATAAAAAACACATTTTGGTACACTAGTTCACCGCTGGATGCGACTTTTGCCTCCGCAGTGACAGCGGAGACAAAAGCGCCCGCAGAGATGAAAGAAACGCATTTTGCTACACCGATTCAGCGCCGATGCGTTTTTTATCTCCGCGGTTGCTGCTGAGAAAAAAACGACCATTGGAGATGATAAAAAACACATTTTGGTACACAAGTTCACCGCTAGATGCGACTTTTGCCTCCGCAGTGACAGCGGAGACAAAAGCGCCCGCAGAGATGAAAGAAACGCATTTTGATACACCGATTCAGCGCGGATGCGTTTTTTATCTCCGCGGTAGCTGCTGAGAAAAAAACGACCATTGGAGATGATAAAAAACACATTTTGGTACACTAGTTCACCGCTGGATGCGACTTTTGCCTCCGCAGTGACAGCGGAGACAAAAGCGTCCGCAGAGATGAAATAAACGCATTTTGATACACCGATTCAGCGCGGATGCGTTTTTTATCTCCGCGGTTGCTGCTGAGAAAAAAACGACCATTGGAGATGGTAAAAAACATATTTTGCTACACAAGTTCACCGCTGGATGCGTTTTTTGCCTCCGCAGTGACAGCGGAGACAAAAGCGCCCGCAGAGATGAAAGAAATGCATTTTGCTACACCGATACAGCGCGGATGCGTTTTTTATCTCCGCGGTTGCTGCTGAGAAAAAAACGACCATTGGAGATGATAAAAAACACATTTTGCTACACAAGTTCACCGCTGGATGCGTTTTTTGCCTTCGCAGTGACAGCGGAGACAAAAGCGTCCGCAGAGATGAAATAAACGCATTTTGATACACCGATTCAGCGCGGATGCGTTTTTTATCTCCGCGGTTGCTGCTGAGAAAAAAACGACCATTGGAGATGATAAAAAACACATTTTGCTACACATGTTCACCGCTGAATGCGTTTTTTGCCTCCGTAGTGACAGCGGAGACAAAAGCGCCCGCAGAGATGAAATAAACGCATTTTGATACACCGATTCAGCGCGGATGCGTTTTTTATCTCCGCGGTGGCTGCTGAGAAAAAAACGACCATTGGAGATGATAAAAAACACATTTTGCTACACAAGTTCACCGCTGGATGCGACTTTTGCCTTCGTAGTGACAGCGGAGACAAAAGCGCCCGCAGAGATGAAAGAAACGCATTTTGATACACCGATTCAGCGCGGATGCGTTTTTTATCTCCGCGGTTGCTGCTGAGAATAAAACGACCATTGGAGATGATAAAAAACACATTTTGCTACACAAGTTCACCGCTGGATGCGACTTTTGCCTCCGCAGTGACAGCGGAGACAAAAGCGCCCGCAGAGATGAAAGAAACGCATTTTGATACACCGATTCAGCGCGGATGCGGTTTTTATCTCCGCGGTTGCTGCTGAGAAAAAAACGACCATTGGAGATGATAAAAAACACATTTTGCTACACAAGTTCACCGCTGGATGCGACTTTTGCCTTCGTAGTGACAGCGGAGACAAAAGCGCCCGCAGAGATGAAAGAAACGCATTGTGATACACCGATTCAGCGCGGATGCGGTTTTTATCTCCGCGGTTGCTGCTGAGAAAAAAACGACCATTGGAGATGGTAAAAAACATATTTTGCTACACAAGTTCACCGCTGGATGCGTTTTTTGCCTCCGCAGTGACAGCGGAGACAAAAGCGCCCGCAGAGATGAAAGAAATGCATTTTGCTACACCGATACAGCGCGGATGCGTTTTTTATCTCCGCGGTTGCTGCTGAGAAAAAAACGACCATTGGAGATGATAAAAAACACATTTTGCTACACAAGTTCACCGCTGGATGCGTTTTTTGCCTTCGCAGTGACAGCGGAGACAAAAGCGTCCGCAGAGATGAAATAAACGCATTTTGATACACCGATTCAGCGCGGATGCGTTTTTTATCTCCGCGGTTGCTGCTGAGAAAAAAACGACCATTGGAGATGATAAAAAACACATTTTGCTGCACAAGTTCACCGCTGGATGCGTTTTTTGCCTCCGCAGTGACAGCGGAGACAAAAGCGTTCGCAGAGATGAAATAAACGCATTTTGATACACCGATTCAACGCGGATGCGTTTTTTATCTCCGCGGCTGCTGCTGAGAAAAAAACGACCATTGGAGATGATAAAAAATACATTTTGCTACACAAGTTCACCGCTGGATGCGTTTTTTGCCTCCGCAGTGACAGCGGAGACAAAAGCGCCCGCAGAGATGAAAGAAATGCATTTTGCTACACCGATACAGCGCGGATGCGTTTTTTATCTCCGCGGTTGCTGCTGAGAAAAAAACGACCATTGGAGATGATAAAAAACACATTTTGCTACACAAGTTCACCGCTGGATGCGACTTTTGCCTTCGTAGTGACAGCGGAGACAAAAGCGCCCGCAGAGATGAAAGAAACGCATTTTGATACACCGATTCAGCGCGGATGCGTTTTTTATCTCCGCGGTTGCTGCTGAGAATAAAACGACCATTGGAGATGATAAAAAACACATTTTGCTACACAAGTTCACCGCTGGATGCGACTTTTGCCTCCGCAGTGACAGCGGAGACAAAAGCGCCCGCAGAGATGAAAGAAACGCATTTTGATACACCGATTCAGCGCGGATGCGGTTTTTATCTCCGCGGTTGCTGCTGAGAAAAAAACGACCATTGGAGATGATAAAAAACACATTTTGCTACACAAGTTCACCGCTGGATGCGACTTTTGCCTTCGTAGTGACAGCGGAGACAAAAGCGCCCGCAGAGATGAAAGAAACGCATTGTGATACACCGATTCAGCGCGGATGCGGTTTTTATCTCCGCGGTTGCTGCTGAGAAAAAAACGACCATTGGAGATGGTAAAAAACATATTTTGCTACACAAGTTCACCGCTGGATGCGTTTTTTGCCTCCGCAGTGACAGCGGAGACAAAAGCGCCCGCAGAGATGAAAGAAATGCATTTTGCTACACCGATACAGCGCGGATGCGTTTTTTATCTCCGCGGTTGCTGCTGAGAAAAAAACGACCATTGGAGATGATAAAAAACACATTTTGCTACACAAGTTCACCGCTGGATGCGTTTTTTGCCTTCGCAGTGACAGCGGAGACAAAAGCGTCCGCAGAGATGAAATAAACGCATTTTGATACACCGATTCAGCGCGGATGCGTTTTTTATCTCCGCGGTTGCTGCTGAGAAAAAAACGACCATTGGAGATGATAAAAAACACATTTTGCTGCACAAGTTCACCGCTGGATGCGTTTTTTGCCTCCGCAGTGACAGTGGAGACAAAAGCGTTCGCAGAGATGAAATAAACGCATTTTGATACACCGATTCAACGCGGATGCGTTTTTTATCTCCGCGGCTGCTGCTGAGAAAAAAACGACCATTGGAGATGATAAAAAATACATTTTGCTACACAAGTTCACCGCTGGATGCGTTTTTTGCCTCCGCAGTGACAGCGGAGACAAAAGCGCCCGCAGAGATGAAAGAAATGCATTTTGCTACACCGATACAGCGCGGATGCGTTTTTTATCTCCGCGGTTGCTGCTGAGAAAAAAACGACCATTGGAGATGATAAAAAACACATTTTGCTACACAAGTTCACCGCTGGATGCGTTTTTTGCCTTCGCAGTGACAGCGGAGACAAAAGCGTCCGCAGAGATGAAATAAACGCATTTTGATACACCGATTCAGCGCGGATGCGTTTTTTATCTCCGCGGTTGCTGCTGAGAAAAAAACGACCATTGGAGATGATAAAAAACACATTTTGCTGCACAAGTTCACCGCTGGATGCGACTTTTGCCTTCGCAGTGACAGCGGAGACAAAAGCGCCCGCAGAGATGAAATAAACGCATTTTGCTACACCGATTCAGCGCGGATGCGTTTTTTATCTCCGCGGTTGCTGCTGAGAAAACACGACCATTGGAGATGGTAAAAAACACATTTTGCTACACAAGTTCACCGCTGGATGCGTTTTTTGCCTTCGCAGTGACAGCGGAGACAAAAGCGTCCGCAGAGATGAAATAAACGCATTTTGATACACCGATTCAGCGCGGATGCGTTTTTTATCTCCGCGGTTGCTGCTGAGAAAAAAACGACCATTGGAGATGGTAAAAAACATATTTTGCTACACAAGTTCACCGCTGGATGCGTTTTTTGCCTCCGCAGTGACAGCGGAGACAAAAGCGTTCGCAGAGATGAAATAAACGCATTTTGATACACTGATTCAGCGGGGATGCGTTTTTTATCTCCGCGGCTGCTGCTGAGAAAAAAACGACCATTGGAGATGATAAAAAATACATTTTGCTACACAAGTTCACCGCTGGATTCGTTTTTTGTCTCCGCAGTGACGGCGGAGACAAAAGCGCCCGCAGAGATGAAATAAACGCATTTTGATACACCGATTCAGCGCGGATGCGTTTTTTATCTCCGCGGTTGCTGCTGAGAAAAAAACGACCATTGGAGATGGTAAAAAACATATTTTGCTACACAAGTTCACCGCTGGATGCGTTTTTTGCCTCCGCAGTGACAGCGGAGACAAAAGCGTTCGCAGAGATGAAATAAACGCATTTTGATACACCGATTCAGCGGGGATGCGTTTTTTATCTCCGCGGCTGCTGCTGAGAAAAAAACGACCATTGGAGATGATAAAAAATACATTTTGCTACACAAGTTCACCGCTGGATTCGTTTTTTGCCTCCGCAGTGACGGCGGAGACAAAAGCGCCCGCAGAGATGAAATAAACGCATTTTGATACACCGATTCAGCGCGGATGCGTTTTTTATCTCCGCGGTTGCTGCTGAGAAAAAAACGACCATTGGAGATGGTAAAAAACATATTTTGCTACACAAGTTCACCGCTGGATGCGTTTTTTGCCTCCGCAGTGACGGCGGAGACAAAAGCGCCCGCAGAGATGAAATAAACGCATTTTGATACACCGATTCAGCGCGGATGCGTTTTTTATCTCCGCGGTTGCTGCTGAGAAAACACGACCATTGGAGATGGTAAAAAACACATTTTGCTACACAAGTTCACCGCTGGATGCGTTTTTTGCCTTCGCAGTGACAGCGGAGACAAAAGCGTCCGCAGAGATGAAATAAACGCATTTTGATACACCGATTCAGCGCGGATGCGTTTTTTATCTCTGCGGTTGCTGCTGAGAAAAAAACGACCATTGGAGATGATAAAAAACACATTTTGCCACACAAGTTCACCGCTGGATGCGTTTTTTGCCTCCGTAGTGACAGCGGAGACAAAAGCGCCCGCAGAGATGAAATAAACGCATTTTGATACACCGATTCAGCGCGGATGCGTTTTTTATTTCCGCGGTTGCTGCTGAGAAAAAAACGACCATTGGAGATGATAAAAAACACATTTTGCTACACAAGTTCACCGCTGGATGCGACTTTTGCCTCCGCAGTGACAGCGTAGACAAAAGCGCCCGCAGAGATGAAAGAAACGCATTTTGATACACCGATTCAGCGCGGATGAGTTTTTTGTCTCCGCGGTTGCTGCTGAGAAAAAAACGACCATTGGAGATGATAAAAAACACATTTTGCTACACAAGTTCACCGCTGGATGCGACTTTTGCCTTCGTAGTGACAGCGGAGACAAAAGCGCCCGCAGAGATGAAAGAAACGCATTTTGATACGCCGATTCAGCGCGGATGCGGTTTTTATCTCCGCGGTTGCTGCTGAGAAAAAAACGACCATTGGAGATGATAAAAAACACATTTTGCTACACAAGTTCACCGCTGTATGCATTTTTTGCCTCCGCAGTGACAGCGGAGACAAAAGCGCCCGCAGAGATGAAATAAACGCAATTTGCTACACCGATTCAGCGCGGATGCGTTTTTTATCTCCGCGGTTGCTGCTGAGAAAAAAACGACCATTGGAGATGATAAAAAACACATTTTGGTACACAAGTTCACCGCTGGATGCGAGTTTTGCCTCCGCAGTGACAGCGGAGACAAAAGCGCCCGCAGAGATGAAAGAAACGCATTTTGATACACCGATTCAGCGCGGATGAGTTTTTTGTCTCCGCGGTTGCTGCTGAGAAAAAAACGACCATTGGAGATGATAAAAAACACATTTTGCTACACAAGTTCACCGCTGGATGCGACTTTTGCCTCCGCAGTGACAGCGGAGACAAAAGCGCCCGCAGAGATGAAAGAAACGCATTTTGATACACCGATTCAGCGCGGATGCGTTTTTTGTCTCCGCGGTTGCTGCTGAGAAAAAAACGACCATTGGATATAGTAAAAAACACATTTTGCTACACAAGTTCACCGCTGGATGCGACTTTTGCCTCCGCAGTGACAGCGGAGACAAAAGCGCCCGCAGAGATGAAAGAAACGCATTTTGATACACCGATTCAGCGCGGATGCGTTTTTTATCTCCGCGGTTGCTGCTGAGAAAAAAACGACCATTGGTGATGATAAAAACACATTTTGGTACACAAGTTCACCGCTGGATGCGACTTTTGCCTTCGTAGTGACAGCGGAGACAAAAGCGCCCGCAGAGATGAAAGAAACGCATTTTGATACACCGATTCAGCGCGGATGCGTTTTTTATCTCCGCGGTTGCTGCTGAGAAAAAAACGACCATTGGAGATGATAAAAAACACATTTTGGTACACAAGTTCACCGCTGGATGTGACTTTTGCCTCCGCAGTGACAGCGGAGACAAAAGCGCCCGCAGAGATGAAAGAAACGCATTTTGATACACCGATTCAGCGCGGATTCGTTTTTTATCTCCGCGGTAGCTGCTGAGAAAAAAACGACCATTGGAGATGATAAAAAACTCATTTTGGTACACAAGTTCACCGCTGGATGCGACTTTTGCCTCCGCAGTGACAGCGGAGACAAAAGCGCCCGCAGAGATGAAAGAAACGCATTTTGCTACATCGATTCAGCGCGGATGCGTTTTTTATCTCCGCGGTTGCTGCTGAGAAAAAAACGACCATTGGAGATGGTAAAAAACACATTTTGCTACACAAGTTCACCGCTGGATGCGACTTTTGCCTCCGCAGTGACAGCGGAGACAAAAGCGCCCGCAGAGATGAAAGAAACGCATTTTGATACACCGATTCAGCGCGGATGAGTTTTTTGTCTCCGCGGTTGCTGCTGAGAAAAAAACGACCGTTGGAGATGATAAAAAACACATTTTGCTACACAAGTTCACCGCTGGATGCGACTTTTGCCTTCGCAGTGACAGCGGAGACAAAAGCGCCCGCAGAGATGAAAGAAACGCATTTTGATACACCGATTCAGCGCGGATGCGTTTTTTATCTCCGCGGTAGCTGCTGAGAAAAAAACGACCATTGGAGATGATAAAAAACACATTTTGGTACACTAGTTCACCGCTGGATGCGACTTTTGCCTCCGCAGTGACAGCGGAGACAAAAGCGCCCGCAGAGATGAAAGAAACGCATTTTGCTACACCGATTCAGCGCCGATGCGTTTTTTATCTCCGCGGTTGCTGCTGAGAAAAAAACGACCATTGGAGGTGATAAAAACACATTTTGGTACACAAGTTCACCGCTGGATGCGACTTTTGCCTTCGTAGTGACAGCGGAGACAAAAGCGCCCGCAGAGATGAAAGAAACGCATTTTGATTCACCGATTCAGCGCGGATGCGTTTTTTATCTCCGCGGTTGCTGCTGAGAAAAAAACGACCATTGGAGATGATAAAAAACACATTTTGGTACACAAGTTCGCCGCTGGATGTGACTTTTGCCTCCGCAGTGACAGCGGAGACAAAAGCGCCCGCAGAGATGAAAGAAACGCATTTTGATACACCGATTCAGCGCGGATTCGTTTTTTATCTCCGCGGTAGCTGCTGAGAAAAAAACGACCATTGGAGATGATAAAAAACTCATTTTGGTACACAAGTTCACCGCTGGATGCGACTTTTGCCTCCGCAGTGACAGCGGAGACAAAAGCGCCCGCAGAGATGAAAGAAACGCATTTTGCTACATCGATTCAGCGCGGATGCGTTTTTTATCTCCGCGGTTGCTGCTGAGAAAAAAACGACCATTGGAGATGGTAAAAAACACATTTTGCTACACAAGTTTACCGCTGGATGCGACTTTTGCCTCCGCAGTGACAGCGGAGACAAAAGCGCCCGCAGAGATGAAAGAAACGCATTTTGATACACCGATTCAGCGCGGATGAGTTTTTTGTCTCCGCGGTTGCTGCTGAGAAAAAAATGACCGTTGGAGATGATAAAAAACACATTTTGCTACACAAGTTCACCGCTGGATGCGACTTTTGCCGTCGCAGTGACAGCGGAGACAAAAGCGCCCGCAGAGATGAAAGAAACGCATTTTGATACACCGATTCAGCGCGGATGCGTTTTTTATCTCCGCGGTTGATGCTGAGAAAAAAACGACCATTGGAGATGATAAAAAACTCATTTTGGTACACAAGTTCACCGCTGGATGCGACTTTTGCCTCCGCAGTGACAGCGGAGACAAAAGCGCCCGCAGAGATGAAAGAAACGCATTTTGCTACATCGATTCAGCGCGGATGCGTTTTTTATCTCCGCGGTTGCTGCTGAGAAAAAAACGACCATTGGAGATGATCAAAAACACATTTTGGTACACAAGTTCACCGCTGGATGCGACTTTTGCCTCCGCAGTGACAGCGAAGACAAAAGCGCCCGCACAGATGAAAGAAACGCATTTTGCTACAGCGATTCAGCGCGGATGCGTTTTTTATCTCCGCGGTTGCTGCTGAGAAAAAAACGACCATTGGAGATGATAAAAAACACATTTTTCTACACAAGTTCCCCGCTGTATGCATTTTTTGCCTCCGCAGTGACAGCGGCGACAAAAGCGCCCGCAGAGATGAAATAAACGCATTTTGCTACACCGATTCAGCGCGGATGCGTTTTTTATCTCCGCGGTTGCTGCTGAGAAAAAAACGACCATTGGAGATGGTAAAAAACACATTTTGCTACACAAGTTCACCGCTGGATGCGTTTTTTGCCTCCGCAGTGACAGCGGAGACAAAAGCGCCCGCAGAGATGAAAGAAACGCATTTTGATACACCGATTCAGCGCGGATGCGTTTTTTGTCTCCGCGGTTGCTGCTGAGAAAAAAACGACCATTGGAGATGATAAAAAACACATTTTGCTACACAAGTTCACCGCTGGATGCGACTTTTGCCTTCGCAGTGACAGCGGAGACAAAAGCGCCCGCAGAGATGAAAGAAACGCATTTTGATACACCGATTCAGCGCGGATGCGTTTTTTATCTCCGCGGTAGCTGCTGAGAAAAAAACGACCATTGGAGATGATAAAAAACACATTTTGGTACACTAGTTCACCGCTGGATGCGACTTTTGCCTCCGCAGTGACAGCGGAGACAAAAGCGCCCGCAGAGATGAAAGAAACGCATTTTGCTACACCGATTCAGCGCCGATGCGTTTTTTATCTCCGCGGTTGCTGCTGAGAAAAAAACGACCATTGGAGATGATAAAAAACACATTTTGCTACACAAGTTCACCGCTGGATGCGACTTTTGCCTTCGCAGTGACAGCGGAGACAAAAGCGCCCGCAGAGATGAAAGAAACGCATTTTGATACACCGATTCAGCGCGGATGCGTTTTTTATCTCCGCGGTAGCTGCTGAGAAAAAAACGACCATTGGAGATGATAAAAAACACATTTTGGTACACTAGTTCACCGCTGGATGCGACTTTTGCCTCCGCAGTGACAGCGGAGACAAAAGCGCCCGCAGAGATGAAAGAAACGCATTTTGATACACCGATTCAGCGCGGATGCGTTTTTTATCTCCGCGGTAGCTGCTGAGAAAAAAACGACCATTGGAGATGATAAAAAACACATTTTGGTACACTAGTTCACCGCTGGATGCGACTTTTGCCTCCGCAGTGACAGCGGAGACAAAAGCGCCCGCAGAGATGAAAGAAACGCATTTTGCTACACCGATTCAGCGCCGATGCGTTTTTTATCTCCGCGGTTGCTGCTGAGAAAAAAACGACCATTGGAGATGATAAAAAACACATTTTGGTACACTAGTTCACCGCTGGATGCGACTTTTGCCTCCGCAGTGACAGCGGAGACAAAAGCGCCCGCAGAGATGAAAGAAACGCATTTTGCTACACCGATTCAGCGCCGATGCGTTTTTTATCTCCGCGGTTGCTGCTGAGAAAAAAACGACCATTGGAGATGATAAAAAACACATTTTGGTACACAAGTTCACCGCTGGATGCGACTTTTGCCTCCGCAGTGATAGCGGAGACAAAAGCGCCCGCAGAGATGAAAGAAACGCATTTTGATACACCGATTCAGCGCGGATGCGTTTTTTATCTCCGCGGTAGCAGCTGAGAAAAAAACGACCATTGGATATAGTAAAAAACACATTTTGCTACACAAGTTCACCGCTGGATGCGACTTTTGCCTCCGCAGTGACAGCGGAGACAAAAGCGCCCGCAGAGATGAAAGAAACGCATTTTGATACACCGATTCAGCGCGGATGCGTTTTTTATCTCCGAGGTAGCTGCTGAGAAAAAAACGACCATTGGAGATAGTAAAAAACACATTTTGGTACACAAGTGCACCGCTGGATGCGACTTTTGCCTCCGTAGTGACAGCGGAGACAAAAGCGCCCGCAGAGATGATAGAAACGCATTTTGATACACCGATTCAGCGCGGATGCGTTTTTTATCTCCGCGGTAGCTGCTGAGAAAAAAACGACCATTGGAGATGATAAAAAACACATTTTGGTACACAAGTTCACCGCTGGATGCGACTTTTGCCTCCGCAGTGACAGCGGAGACAAAAGCGCCCGCAGAGATGAAAGAAACGCATTTTGCTACACCGATTCAGCGCGGATGCGTTTTTTATCTCCGCGGTTGCTGCTGAGAAAAAAACGACCATTGGAGATGATAAAAAACACATTTTGGTACACAAGTTCACCGCTGGATGCGACTTTTGCCTCCGCAGTGACAGCGGAGACAAAAGCGCCCGCAGAGATGAAAGAAACGCATTTTGATACACCGATTCAGCGCGGATGAGTTTTTTATCTCCGCGGTTGCTGCTGAGAAAAAAACGACCATTGGAGATGGTAAAAAACACATTTTGCTACACAAGTTCACCGCTGGATGCGACTTTTGCCTCCGCAGTGACAGCGGAGACAAAAGCGCCCGCAGAGATGAAAGAAACGCATTTTGATACACCGATTCAGCGCGGATGCGTTTTTATCTCCGCGGATGCTGCTGAGAAAAAAACGACCATTGGAGATGATAAAAAACACATTTTGGTACACAAGTTCACCGCTGGATGCGACTTTTGCCTCCGCAGTGACAGCGGAGACAAAAGCGCCCGCAGAGATGAAAGAAACGCATTTTGATACACCGATTCAGCGCGGATGCGTTTTTTGTCTCCGCGGTTGCTGCTGAGAAAAAAACGACCATTGGAGATGATAAAAAACACATTTTGCTACACAAGTTCACCGCTGGATGCGACTTTTGCCTTCGCAGTAACAGCGGAGACAAAAGCGCGCGCAGAGATGAAAGAAACGGATTTTGATACACCGATTCAGCGCGGATGCGTTTTTTATCTCCGCGGTAGCTGCTGAGAAAAAAACGACCATTGGAGATGATAAAAAACACATTTTGGTACACAAGTTCACCGCTGGATGCGACTTTTGCCTCCGCAGTGACAGCGGAGACAAAAGCGCCCGCAGAGATGAAAGAAACGCATTTTGCTACACCGATTCAGCGCCGATGCGTTTTTTATCTCCGCGGTTGCTGCTGAGAAAAAAACGACCATTGGAGATGATAAAAAACACATTTTGGTACACAAGTTCACCGCTGGATGCGACTTTTGCCTCCGCAGTGAAAAGCGGAGACAAAAGCGCCCGCAGAGATGAAAGAAACGCATTTTGATACACCGATTCAGCGCGGATGCGTTTTTTATCTCCGCGGTAGCTGCTGAGAAAAAAACGACCATTGGATATAGTAAAAAACACATTTTGCTACACAAGTTCACCGCTGGATGCGACTTTTGCCTCCGCAGTGACAGCGGAGACAAAAGCGCCCGCAGAGATGAAAGAAACGCATTTTGTTACACCGATTCAGCGCGGATGCGTTTTTTATCTCCGCGGTTGCTGCTGAGAAAAAAACGACCATTGGAGATGGTAAAAAACACATTTTGCTACACAAGTTCACCGCTGGATGCGACTTTTGCCTCCGCAGTGACAGCGGAGACAAAAGCGCCCGCAGAGATGAAAGAAACGCATTTTGATACACCGATTCAGCGCGGATGCGTTTTTTGTCTCCGCGGTTGCTGCTGAGAAAAAAACGACCATTGGATATAGTAAAAAACACATTTTGCTACACAAGTTCACCGCTGGATGCGACTTTTGCCTCCGCAGTGACAGCGGAGACAAAAGCGCCCGCAGAGATGAAAGAAACGCATTTTGATACACCGATTCAGCGCGGATGCGTTTTTTATCTCCGCGGTAGCTGCTGAGAAAAAAACGACCATTGGAGATGATAAAAAACTCATTTTGGTACACAAGTTCACCGCTGGATGCGACTTTTGCCTCCGCAGTGACAGCGGAGACAAAAGCGCCCGCAGAGATGAAAGAAACGCATTTTGCTACACCGATTCAGCGCGGATGCGTTTTTTATCTCCGCGGTTGCTGCTGAGAAAAAAACGACCATTGGAGATGGTAAAAAACACATTTTGCTACACAAGTTCACCGCTGGATGCGACCTTTGCCTCCGCAGTGACAGCGGAGACAAAAGCGCCCGCAGAGATGAAAGAAACGCATTTTGATACACCGATTCAGCGCGGATGAGTTTTTCGTCTCCGCGGTTGCTGCTGAGAAAAAAACGACCGTTGGAGATGATAAAAAACACATTTTGCTACACAAGTTCACCGCTGGATGCGACTTTTGCCTTCGCAGTGACAGCGGAGACAAAAGCGCCCGCAGAGATGAAAGAAACGCATGTTGATACACCATTCAGCGCGGATGCGTTTTTTATCTCCGCGGTAGCTGCTGAGAAAAAAACGACCATTGGAGATGATAAAAAACACATTTTGGTACACTAGTTCACCGCTGGATGCGACTTTTGCCTCCGCAGTGACAGCGGAGACAAAAGCGCCCGCAGAGATGAAAGAAACGCATTTTGCTACACCGATTCAGCGCCGATGCGTTTTTTATCTCCGCGGTTGCTGCTGAGAAAAAAACGACCATTGGAGATGATAAAAAACACATTTTGGTACACAAGTTAACCGCTAGATGCGACTTTTGCCTCCGCAGTGACAGCGGAGACAAAAGCGCCCGCAGAGATGAAAGAAACGCATTTTGATACACCGATTCAGCGCGGATGCGTTTTTTATCTCCGCGGTAGCTGCTGAGAAAAAAACGACCATTGGATATAGTAAAAAACACATTTTGCTACACAAGTTCACCGCTGGATGCGACTTTTGCCTCCGCAGTGACAGCGGAGACAAAAGCGCCCGCAGAGATGAAATAAACGCATTTTGATACACCGATTCAACGCGGATGCGTTTTTTATCTCCGCGGTTGCTGCTGAGAAAAAAACGACCATTGGAGATGATAAAAACACATTTTGGTACACAAGTTCACCGCTGGATGCGACTTTTGCCTCCGCAGTGACAGCGGAGACAAAAGCGCCCGCAGAGATGAAAGAAACGCATTTTGCTACATCGATTCAGCGCGGATGCGTTTTTTATCTCCGCGGTTGCTGCTGAGAAAAAAACGACCATTGGAGATGGTAAAAAACACATTTTGCTACACAAGTTCACCGCTGGATGCGACTTTTGCCTCCGCAGTGACAGCGGAGACAAAAGCGCCCGCAGAGATGAAAGAAACGCATTTTGATACACCGATTCAGCGCGGATGCGTTTTTTGTCTCCGCGGTTGCTGCTGAGAAAAAAACGACCATTGGATATAGTAAAAAACACATTTTGCTACACAAGTTCACCGCTGGATGCGACTTTTGCCTCCGCAGTGACAGCGGAGACAAAAGCGCCCGCAGAGATGAAAGAAACGCATTTTGATACACCGATTCAGCGCGGATGCGTTTTTTATCTCCGCGGTTGCTGCTGAGAAAAAAACGACCATTGGAGATGATAAAAAACACATTTTGCTACACAAGTTCACCGCTGGATGCGACTTTTGCCTTCGCAGCGACAGCGGAGACAAAAGCGCCCGCCGAGATGAAAGAAACGCATTTTCATACACCGATTCAGCGCGGATGCGTTTTTTATCTCCGCGGTAGCTGCTGAGAAAAAAACGACCATTGGAGATGATAAAAAACACATTTTGGTACACAAGTTCACCGCTGGATGCGACTTTTGCCTCCGCAGTGACAGCGGAGACAAAAGCGCCCGCAGAGATGAAAGAAACGCATTTTCATACACCGATTCAGCGCGGATGCGTTTTTTATCTCCGCGGTAGCTGCTGAGAAAAAAACGACCATTGGAGATGATAAAAAACACATTTTGGTACACAAGTTCACCGCTGGATGCGACTTTTGCCTCCGCAGTGACAGCGGAGACAAAAGCGCCCGCAGTGATGAAAGAAACGCATTTTGATACACCGATTCAGCGCGGATGAGTTTTTCGTCTCCGCGGTTGCTGCTGAGAAAAAAACGACCGTTGGAGATGATAAAAAACACATTTTGCTACACAAGTTCACCGCTGGATGCGACTTTTGCCTTCGCAGTGACAGCGGAGACAAAAGCGCCCGCAGAGATGAAAGAAACGCATTTTGATACACCATTCAGCGCGGATGCGTTTTTTATCTCCGCGGTAGCTGCTGAGAAAAAAACGACCATTGGAGATGATAAAAAACACATTTTGGTACACTAGTTCACCGCTGGATGCGACTTTTGCCTCCGCAGTGACAGCGGAGACAAAAGCGCCCGCAGAGATGAAAGAAACGCATTTTGCTACACCGATTCAGCGCCGATGCGTTTTTTATCTCCGCGGTTGCTGCTGAGAAAAAAACGACCATTGGAGATGATAAAAAACACATTTTGGTACACAAGTTCACCGCTAGATGCGACTTTTGCCTCCGCAGTGACAGCGGAGACAAAAGCGCCCGCAGAGATGAAAGAAACGCATTTTGATACACCGATTCAGCGCGGATGCGTTTTTTATCTCCGCGGTAGCTGCTGAGAAAAAAACGACCATTGGAGATGATAAAAAACACATTTTGGTACACTAGTTCACCGCTGGATGCGACTTTTGCCTCCGCAGTGACAGCGGAGACAAAAGCGCCCGCAGAGATGAAAGAAACGCATTTTGCTACACCGATTCAGCGCGGATGCGTTTTTTATCTCCGCGGTTGCTGCTGAGAAAAAAACGACCATTGGAGATGATAAAAAACACATTTTGGTACACAAGTTCACCGCTGGATGCGACTTTTGCCTCCGCAGTGACAGCGGAGACAAAAGCGCCCGCAGAGATGAAAGAAACGCATTTTGATACACCGATTCAGCGCGGATGAGTTTTTTATCTCCGCGGTTGCTGCTGAGAAAAAAACGACCATTGGAGATGGTAAAAAACACATTTTGCTACACAAGTTCACCGCTGGATGCGACTTTTGCCTCCGCAGTGACAGCGGAGACAAAAGCGCCCGCAGAGATGAAAGAAACGCATTTTGATACACCGATTCAGCGCGGATGCGTTTTTATCTCCGCGGATGCTGCTGAGAAAAAAACGACCATTGGAGATGATAAAAAACACATTTTGGTACACAAATTCACCGCTGGATGCGACTTTTGCCTCCGCAGTGACAGCGGAGACAAAAGCGCCCGCAGAGATGAAAGAAACGCATTTTGATACACCGATTCAGCGCGATGCGTTTTTTGTCTCCGCGGTTGCTGCTGAGAAAAAAACGACCATTGGAGATGATAAAAAACACATTTTGCTACACAAGTTCACCGCTGGATGCGACTTTTGCCTTCGCAGTAACAGCGGAGACAAAAGCGCGCGCAGAGATGAAAGAAACGGATTTTGATACACCGATTCAGCGCGGATGCGTTTTTTATCTCCGCGGTAGCTGCTGAGAAAAAACGACCATTGGAGATGATAAAAAACACATTTTGGTACACAAGTTCACCGCTGGATGCGACTTTTGCCTCCGCAGTGACAGCGGAGACAAAAGCGCCCGCAGAGATGAAAGAAACGCATTTTGCTACACCGATTCAGCGCCGATGCGTTTTTTATCTCCGCGGTTGCTGCTGAGAAAAAAACGACCATTGGAGATGATAAAAAATACATTTTGGTACAGAAGTTCACCGCTGGATGCGACTTTTGCCTCCGCAGTGAAAAGCGGAGACAAAAGCGCCCGCAGAGATGAAAGAAACGCATTTTGATACACCGATTCAGCGCGGATGCGTTTTTTATCTCCGCGGTAGCTGCTGAGAAAAAAACGACCATTGGATATAGTAAAAAACACATTTTGCTACACAAGTTCACCGCTGGATGCGACTTTTGCCTCCGCAGTGACAGCGGAGACAAAAGCGCCCGCAGAGATGAAAGAAACGCATTTTGTTACACCGATTCAGGCGCGGATGCGTTTTTTATCTCCGCGGTTGCTGCTGAGAAAAAAACGACCATTGGAGATGGTAAAAAACACATTTTGCTACACAAGTTCACCGCTGGATGCGACTTTTGCCTCCGCAGTGACAGCGGAGACAAAAGCGCCCGCAGAGATGAAAGAAACGCATTTTGATACACCGATTCAGCGCGGATGCGTTTTTTGTCTCCGCGGTTGCTGCTGAGAAAAAAACGACCATTGGATATAGTAAAAAACACATTTTGCTACACAAGTTCACCGCTGGATGCGACTTTTGCCTCCGCAGTGACAGCGGAGACAAAAGCGCCCGCAGAGATGAAAGAAACGCATTTTGATACACCGATTCAGCGCGGATGCGTTTTTTATCTCCGCGGTAGCTGCTGAGAAAAAAAACGACCATTGGAGATGATAAAAAACTCATTTTGGTACACAAGTTCACCGCTGGATGCGACTTTTGCCTCCGCAGTGACAGCGGAGACAAAAGCGCCCGCAGAGATGAAAGAAACGCATTTTGCTACACCGATTCAGCGCGGATGCGTTTTTTATCTCCGCGGTTGCTGCTGAGAAAAAAACGACCATTGGAGATGGTAAAAAACACATTTTGCTACACAAGTTCACCGCTGGATGCGACCTTTGCCTCCGCAGTGACAGCGGAGACAAAAGCGCCCGCAGAGATGAAAGAAACGCATTTTGATACACCGATTCAGCGCGGATGAGTTTTTCGTCTCCGCGGTTGCTGCTGAGAAAAAAACGACCGTTGGAGATGATAAAAAACACATTTTGCTACACAAGTTCACCGCTGGATGCGACTTTTGCCTTCGCAGTGACAGCGGAGACAAAAGCGCCCGCAGAGATGAAAGAAACGCATTTTGATACACCATTCAGCGCGGATGCGTTTTTTATCTCCGCGGTAGCTGCTGAGAAAAAAACGACCATTGGAGATGATAAAAAACACATTTTGGTACACTAGTTCACCGCTGGATGCGACTTTTGCCTCCGCAGTGACAGCGGAGACAAAAGCGCCCGCAGAGATGAAAGAAACGCATTTTGCTACACCGATTCAGCGCCGATGCGTTTTTTATCTCCGCGGTTGCTGCTGAGAAAAAAACGACCATTGGAGATGATAAAAAACACATTTTGGTACACAAGTTAACCGCTAGATGCGACTTTTGCCTCCGCAGTGACAGCGGAGACAAAAGCGCCCGCAGAGATGAAAGAAACGCATTTTGATACACCGATTCAGCGCGGATGCGTTTTTTATCTCCGCGGTAGCTGCTGAGAAAAAAACGACCATTGGATATAGTAAAAAACACATTTTGCTACACAAGTTCACCGCTGGATGCGACTTTTGCCTCCGCAGTGACAGCGGAGACAAAAGCGCCCGCAGAGATGAAATAAACGCATTTTGATACACCGATTCAACGCGGATGCGTTTTTTATCTCCGCGGTTGCTGCTGAGAAAAAAACGACCATTGGAGATGATAAAAACACATTTTGGTACACAAGTTCACCGCTGGATGCGACTTTTGCCTCCGCAGTGACAGCGGAGACAAAAGCGCCCGCAGAGATGAAAGAAACGCATTTTGCTACATCGATTCAGCGCGGATGCGTTTTTTATCTCCGCGGTTGCTGCTGAGAAAAAAACGACCATTGGAGATGGTAAAAAACACATTTTGCTACACAAGTTCACCGCTGGATGCGACTTTTGCCTCCGCAGTGACAGCGGAGACAAAAGCGCCCGCAGAGATGAAAGAAACGCATTTTGATACACCGATTCAGCGCGGATGCGTTTTTTGTCTCCGCGGTTGCTGCTGAGAAAAAAACGACCATTGGATATAGTAAAAAACACATTTTGCTACACAAGTTCACCGCTGGATGCGACTTTTGCCTCCGCAGTGACAGCGGAGACAAAAGCGCCCGCAGAGATGAAAGAAACGCATTTTGATACACCGATTCAGCGCGGATGCGTTTTTTATCTCCGCGGTTGCTGCTGAGAAAAAAACGACCATTGGAGATGATAAAAAACACATTTTGCTACACAAGTTCACCGCTGGATGCGACTTTTGCCTTCGCAGCGACAGCGGAGACAAAAGCGCCCGCCGAGATGAAAGAAACGCATTTTCATACACCGATTCAGCGCGGATGCGTTTTTTATCTCCGCGGTAGCTGCTGAGAAAAAAACGACCATTGGAGATGATAAAAAACACATTTTGGTACACAAGTTCACCGCTGGATGCGACTTTTGCCTCCGCAGTGACAGCGGAGACAAAAGCGCCCGCAGAGATGAAAGAAACGCATTTTCATACACCGATTCAGCGCGGATGCGTTTTTTATCTCCGCGGTAGCTGCTGAGAAAAAAACGACCATTGGAGATGATAAAAAACACATTTTGGTACACAAGTTCACCGCTGGATGCGACTTTTGCCTCCGCAGTGACAGCGGAGACAAAAGCGCCCGCAGTGATGAAAGAAACGCATTTTGATACACCGATTCAGCGCGGATGAGTTTTTCGTCTCCGCGGTTGCTGCTGAGAAAAAAACGACCGTTGGAGATGATAAAAAACACATTTTGCTACACAAGTTCACCGCTGGATGCGACTTTTGCCTTCGCAGTGACAGCGGAGACAAAAGCGCCCGCAGAGATGAAAGAAACGCATTTTGATACACCATTCAGCGCGGATGCGTTTTTTATCTCCGCGGTAGCTGCTGAGAAAAAAACGACCATTGGAGATGATAAAAAACACATTTTGGTACACTAGTTCACCGCTGGATGCGACTTTTGCCTCCGCAGTGACAGCGGAGACAAAAGCGCCCGCAGAGATGAAAGAAACGCATTTTGCTACACCGATTCAGCGCCGATGCGTTTTTTATCTCCGCGGTTGCTGCTGAGAAAAAAACGACCATTGGAGATGATAAAAAACACATTTTGGTACACAAGTTCACCGCTAGATGCGACTTTTGCCTCCGCAGTGACAGCGGAGACAAAAGCGCCCGCAGAGATGAAAGAAACGCATTTTGATACACCGATTCAGCGCGGATGCGTTTTTTATCTCCGCGGTAGCTGCTGAGAAAAAAACGACCATTGGAGATGATAAAAAACACATTTTGGTACACTAGTTCACCGCTGGATGCGACTTTTGCCTCCGCAGTGACAGCGGAGACAAAAGCGCCCGCAGAGATGAAAGAAACGCATTTTGCTACACCGATTCAGCGCCGATGCGTTTTTTATCTCCGCGGTTGCTGCTGAGAAAAAAACGACCATTGGTGATGATAAAAAACACATTTTGGTACACAAGTTCACCGCTGGATGCGACTTTTGCCTCCGCAGTGACAGCGGAGACAAAAGCGCCCGCAGAGATGAAAGAAACGCATTTTGATACACCGATTCAGCGCGGATGCGTTTTTTATCTCCGCGGTAGCAGCTGAGAAAAAAACGACCATTGGATATAGTAAAAAACACATTTTGCTACACAAGTTCACCGCTGGATGCGACTTTTGCCTCCGCAGTGACAGCGGAGACAAAAGCGCCCGCAGAGATGAAAGAAACGCATTTTGATACACCGATTCAGCGCGGATGCGTTTTTTATCTCCGCGGTAGCTGCTGAGAAAAAAACGACCATTGGAGATGATAAAAAACTCATTTTGGTACACAAGTTCACCGCTGGATGCGACTTTTGCCTCCGCAGTGACAGCGGAGACAAAAGCGCCCGCAGAGATGAAAGAAACGCATTTTGCTACATCGATTCAGCGCGGATGCGTTTTTTATCTCCGCGGTTGCTGCTGAGAAAAAAACGACCATTGGAGATGGTAAAAAACACATTTTGCTACACAAGTTCACCGCTGGATGCGACTTTTGCCTCCGCAGTGACAGCGGAGACAAAAGCGCCCGCAGAGATGAAAGAAACGCATTTTGATACACCGATTCAGCGCGGATGCGTTTTTTGTCTCCGCGATTGCTGCTGAGAAAAAAACGACCATTGGATATAGTAAAAAACACATTTTGCTACACAAGTTCACCGCTGGATGCGACTTTTGCCTCCGCAGTGACAGCGGAGACAAAAGCGCCCGCAGAGATGAAAGAAACGCATTTTGATACACCGATTCAGCGCGGATGCGTTTTTTATCTCCGCGGTAGCTGCGAGAAAAAAACGACCATTGGAGATGATAAAAAACTCATTTTGGTACACAAGTTCACCGCTGGATGCGACTTTTGCCTCCGCAGTGACAGCGGAGACAAAAGCGCCCGCAGAGATGAAAGAAACGCATTTTGCTACATCGATTCAGCGCGGATGCGTTTTTTATCTCCGCGGTTGCTGCTGAGAAAAAAACGACCATTGGAGATGGTAAAAAACACATTTTGCTACACAAGTTCACCGCTGGATGCGACTTTTGCCTCCGCAGTGACAGCGGAGACAAAAGCGCCCGCAGTGATGAAAGAAACGCATTTTGATACACCGATTCAGCGCGGATGAGTTTTTCGTCTCCGCGGTTGCTGCTGAGAAAAAAACGACCGTTGGAGATGATAAAAAACACATTTTGCTACACAAGTTCACCGCTGGATGCGACTTTTGCCTTCGCAGTGACAGCGGAGACAAAAGCGCCCGCAGAGATGAAAGAAACGCATTTTGATACACCATTCAGCGCGGATGCGTTTTTTATCTCCGCGGTAGCTGCTGAGAAAAAAACGACCATTGGAGATGATAAAAAACACATTTTGGTACACTAGTTCACCGCTGGATGCGACTTTTGCCTCCGCAGTGACAGCGGAGACAAAAGCGCCCGCAGAGATGAAAGAAACGCATTTTGCTACACCGATTCAGCGCCGATGCGTTTTTTACCTCCGCGGTTGCTGCTGAGAAAAAAACGACCATTGGAGATGATAAAAAACACATTTTGGTACACAAGTTCACCGCTAGATGCGACTTTTGCCTCCGCAGTGACAGCGGAGACAAAAGCGCCCGCAGAGATGAAAGAAACGCATTTTGATACACCGATTCAGCGCGGATGCGTTTTTTATCTCCGCGGTAGCTGCTGAGAAAAAAACGACCATTGGATATAGTAAAAAACACATTTTGCTACACAAGTTCACCGCTGGATGCGACTTTTGCCTCCGCAGTGACAGCGGAGACAAAAGCGCCCGCAGAGATGAAAGAAACGCATTTTGATACACCGATTCAGCGCGGATGCGTTTTTTATCTCCGCGGTTGCTGCTGAGAAAAAAACGACCATTGGAGATGATAAAAACACATTTTGGTACACAAGTTCACCGCTGGATGCGACTTTTGCCTCCGCAGTGACAGCGGAGACAAAAGCGCCCGCAGAGATGAAAGAAACGCATTTTGATACACCGATTCAGCGCGGATGAGTTTTTTGTCTCCGCGGTTGCTGCTGAGAAAAAAACGACCATTGGAGATGATAAAAAACACATTTTGCTACACAAGTTCACCGCTGGATGCGACTTTTGCCTCCGCAGTGACAGCGGAGACAAAAGCGCCCGCAGAGATGAAAGAAACGCATTTTGCTACATCGATTCAGCGCGGATGCGTTTTTTATCTCCGCGGTTGCTGCTGAGAAAAAAACGACCATTGGAGATGGTAAAAAACACATTTTGCTACACAAGTTCACCGCTGGATGCGACTTTTGCCTCCGCAGTGACAGCGGAGACAAAAGCGCCCGCAGTGATGAAAGAAACGCATTTTGATACACCGATTCAGCGCGGATGAGTTTTTCGTCTCCGCGGTTGCTGCTGAGAAAAAAACGACCGTTGGAGATGATAAAAAACACATTTTGCTACACAAGTTCACCGCTGGATGCGACTTTTGCCTTCGCAGTGACAGCGGAGACAAAAGCGCCCGCAGAGATGAAAGAAACGCATTTTGATACACCATTCAGCGCGGATGCGTTTTTTATCTCCGCGGTAGCTGCTGAGAAAAAAACGACCATTGGAGATGATAAAAAACACATTTTGGTACACTAGTTCACCGCTGGATGCGACTTTTGCCTCCGCAGTGACAGCGGAGACAAAAGCGCCCGCAGAGATGAAAGAAACGCATTTTGCTACACCGATTCAGCGCCGATGCGTTTTTTATCTCCGCGGTTGCTGCTGAGAAAAAAACGACCATTGGAGATGATAAAAAACACATTTTGGTACACAAGTTCACCGCTGGATGCGACTTTTGCCTCCGCAGTGACAGCGGAGACAAAAGCGCCCGCAGAGATGAAAGAAACGCATTTTGATACACCGATTCAGCGCGGATGCGTTTTTTATCTCCGCGGTAGCTGCTGAGAAAAAAACGACCATTGGATATAGTAAAAAACACATTTTGCTACACAAGTTCACCGCTGGATGCGACTTTTGCCTCCGCAGTGACAGCGGAGACAAAAGCGCCCGCAGAGATGAAAGAAACGCATTTTGATACACCGATTCAGCGCGGATGCGTTTTTTATCTCCGCGGTTGCTGCTGAGAAAAAAACGACCATTGGGGATGATAAAAACACATTTTGGTACACAAGTTCACCGCTGGATGCGACTTTTGCCTCCGCAGTGACAGCGGAGACAAAAGCGCCCGCAGAGATGAAAGAAACGCATTTTGATACACCGATTCAGCGCGGATGAGTTTTTTGTCTCCGCGGTTGCTGCTGAGAAAAAAACGACCGTTGGAGATGATAAAAAACACATTTTGCTACACAAGTTCACCGCTGGATGCGACTTTTGCCTTCGTAGTGACAGCGGAGACAAAAGCGCCCGCAGAGATGAAAGAAACGCATTTTGATACACCGATTCAGCGCGGATGCGTTTTTTATCTCCGCGGTTGATGCTGAGAAAAAAACGACCATTGGAGATGGTAAAAACCACATTTTGCTACACAAGTTCACCGCTGGATGCGACTTTTGCCTCCGCAGTGACAGCGGATACAAAAGCGCCCACAGAGATGAAAGAAACGCATTTTGATACACCGATTCAGCGCGGATGCGTTTTTTATCTCCGCGGTAGCTGCTGAGAAAAAAACGACCATTGGAGATGATAAAAAACTCATTTTGGTACACAAGTTCACCGCTGGATGCGACTTTTGCCTCCGCAGTGACAGCGGAGACAAAAGCGCCCGCAGAGATGAAAGAAACGCATTTTGCTACATCGATTCAGCGCGGATGCGTTTTTTATCTCCGCGGTTGCTGCTGAGAAAAAAACGACCATTGGAGATGATCAAAAACACATTTTGGTACACAAGTTCACCGCTGGATGCGACTTTTGCCTCCGCAGTGACAGCGAAGACAAAAGCGCCCGCACAGATGAAACAAACGCATTTTGCTACAGCGATTCAGCGCGGATGCGTTTTTTATCTCCGCGGTTGCTGCTGAGAAAAAAACGACCATTGGAGATGATAAAAAACACATTTTTCTACACAAGTTCCCCGCTGTATGCATTTTTTGCCTCCGCAGTGACAGCGGCGACAAAAGCGCCCGCAGAGATGAAATAAACGCATTTTGCTACACCGATTCAGCGCGGATGCGTTTTTTATCTCCGCGGTTGCTGCTGAGAAAAAAACGACCATTGGAGATGGTAAAAAACACATTTTGCTACACAAGTTCACCGCTGGATGCGTTTTTTGCCTCCGCAGTGACAGCGGAGACAAAAGCGCCCGCAGAGATGAAAGAAACGCATTTTGATACACCGATTCAGCGCGGATGCGTTTTTTGTCTCCGCGGTTGCTGCTGAGAAAAAAACGACCATTGGAGATGATAAAAAACACATTTTGCTACACAAGTTCACCGCTGGATGCGACTTTTGCCTTCGCAGTGACAGCGGAGACAAAAGCGCCCGCAGAGATGAAAGAAACGCATTTTGCTACACCGATTCAGCGCCGATGCGTTTTTTATCTCCGCGGTTGCTGCTGAGAAAAAAACGACCATTGGTGATGATAAAAAACACATTTTGGTACACAAGTTCACCGCTGGATGCGACTTTTGCCTCCGCAGTGACAGCGGAGACAAAAGCGCCCGCAGAGATGAAAGAAACGCATTTTGATACACCGATTCAGCGCGGTTGCGTTTTTTATCTCCGCGGTAGCAGCTGAGAAAAAAACGACCATTGGATATAGTAAAAAACACATTTTGCTACACAAGTTCACCGCTGGATGCGACTTTTGCCTCCGCAGTGACAGCGGAGACAAAAGCGCCCGCAGAGATGAAAGAAACGCATTTTGATACACCGATTCAGCGCGGATGCGTTTTTTATCTCCGCGGTTGCTGCTGAGAAAAAAACGACCATTGGAGATGATAAAAACACATTTTGGTACACAAGTTCACCGCTGGATGCGACTTTTGCCTTCGTAGTGACAGCGGAGACAAAAGCGCCCGCAGAGATGAAAGAAACGCATTTTGATACACCGATTCAGCGCGGATGCGTTTTTTATCTCCGCGGTTGCTGCTGAGAAAAAAACGACCATTGGAGATGATAAAAAACACATTTTGGTACACAAGTTCACCGCTGGATGTGACTTTTGCCTCCGCAGTGACAGCGGAGACAAAAGCGCCCGCAGAGATGAAAGAAACGCATTTTGATACACCGATTCAGCGCGGATGAGTTTTTTGTCTCCGCGGTTGCTGCTGAGAAAAAAACGACCGTTGGAGATGATAAAAAACACATTTTGCTACACAAGTTCACCGCTGGATGCGACTTTTGCCTTCGCAGTGACAGCGGAGACAAAAGCGCCCGCAGAGATGAAAGAAACGCATTTTGATACACCGATTCAGCGCGGATGCGTTTTTTATCTCCGCGGTAACTGCTGAGAAAAAAACGACCATAGGAGATGATAAAAAACACATTTTGGTACACTAGTTCACCGCTGGATGCGACTTTTGCCTCCGCAGTGACAGCGGAGACAAAAGCGCCCGCAGAGATGAAAGAAACGCATTTTGCTACACCGATTCAGCGCCGATGCGTTTTTTATCTCCGCGGTTGCTGCTGAGAAAAAAACGACCATTGGAGATGATAAAAAACACATTTTGGTACACAAGTTCACCGCTAGATGCGACTTTTGCCTCCGCAGTGACAGCGGATACAAAAGCGCCCGCAGAGATGAAAGAAACGCATTTTGATACACCGATTCAGCGCGGATGCGTTTTTTATCTCCGCGGTAGCTGCTGAGAAAAAAACGACCATTGGAGATGATAAAAAACTCATTTTGGTACACAAGTTCACCGCTGGATGCGACTTTTGCCTCCGCAGTGACAGCGGAGACAAAAGCGCCCGCAGAGATGAAAGAAACGCATTTTGCTACATCGATTCAGCGCGGATGCGTTTTTTATCTCCGCGGTTGCTGCTGAGAAAAAAACGACCATTGGAGATGATAAAAAACACATTTTGCTACACAAGTTCACCGCTGGATGCGACTTTTGCCTTCGCAGTGACAGCGGAGACAAAAGCGCCCGCAGAGATGAAAGAAACGCATTTTGATACACCGATTCAGCGCGGATGCGTTTTTTATCTCCGCGGTAGCTGCTGAGAAAAAAACGACCATTGGAGATAATAAAAAACACATTTTGGTACACTAGTTCACCGCTGGATGCGACTTTTGCCTCCGCAGTGACAGCGGAGACAAAAGCGCCCGCAGAGATGAAAGAAACGCATTTTGCTACACCGATTCAGCGCCGATGCGTTTTTTATCTCCGCGGTTGCTGCTGAGAAAAAAACGACCATTGGTGATGATAAAAAACACATTTTGGTACACAAGTTCACCGCTGGATGCGACTTTTGCCTCCGCAGTGACAGCGGAGACAAAAGCGCCCGCAGAGATGAAAGAAACGCATTTTGATACACCGATTCAGCGCGGATGCGTTTTTTATCTCCGCGGTAGCAGCTGAGAAAAAAACGACCATTGGATATAGTAAAAAACACATTTTGCTACACAAGTTCACCGCTGGATGCGACTTTTGCCTCCGCAGTGACAGCGGAGACAAAAGCGCCCGCAGAGATGAAAGAAACGCATTTTGATACACCGATTCAGCGCGGATGCGTTTTTTATCTCCGCGGTTGCTGCTGAGAAAAAAACGACCATTGGAGATGATAAAAACACATTTTGGTACACAAGTTCACCGCTGGATGCGACTTTTGCCTTCGTAGAGACAGCGGAGACAAAAGCGCCCGCAGAGACGAAAGAAACGCATTTTGATACACCGATTCAGCGCGGATGCGTTTTTTATCTCCGCGGTTGCTGCTGAGAAAAAAACGACCATTGGAGATGATAAAAAACACATTTTGCTACACAAGTTCACCGCTGGATGCGACTTTTGCCTTCGTAGTGACAGCGGAGACAAAAGCGCCCGCAGAGATGAAAGAAACGCATTTTGCTACATCGATTCAGCGCGGATGCGTTTTTTATCTCCGCGGTTGCTGCTGAGAAAAAAACGACCATTGGAGATGGTAAAAAACACATTTTGCTACACAAGTTCACCGCTGGATGCGACTTTTGCCTCCGCAGTGACAGCGGAGACAAAAGCGCCCGCAGAGATGAAAGAAACGCATTTTGATACACCGATTCAGCGCGGATGAGTTTTTTGTCTCCGCGGTTGCTGCTGAGAAAAAAACGACCGTTGGAGATGATAAAAAACACATTTTGCTACACAAGTTCACCGCTGGATGCGACTTTTGCCTTCGCAGTGACAGCGGAGACAAAAGCGCCCGCAGAGATGAAAGAAACGCATTTTGATACACCGATTCAGCGCGGATGCGTTTTTTATCTCCGCGGTAGCTGCTGAGAAAAAAACGACCATAGGAGATGATAAAAAACACATTTTGGTACACTAGTTCACCGCTGGATGCGACTTTTGCCTCCGCAGTGACAGCGGAGACAAAAGCGCCCGCAGAGATGAAAGAAACGCATTTTGCTACACCGATTCAGCGCCGATGCGTTTTTTATCTCCGCGGTTGCTGCTGAGAAAAAAACGACCATTGGAGATGATAAAAAACACATTTTGGTACACAAGTTCACCGCTGGATACATTTTTTGCCTCCGCAGTGACAGCGGTGACAAAAGCGCTCGTAGAGATGAAATAAACGCATTTTGCTACACCAATTCAGCGCGGATGCGTTTTTTATCTCCGCGGTTGCTGCTGAGAAAAAAACGACCATTGGAGATGATAAAAAACACATTTTGCTACACAAGTTCACAGCTGGATGCGACTTTTGCCTTCGCAGGGACAGCGGAGACAAAAGCGCACGCAGAGATGAAAGAAACGCATTTTGGTACACCGATTCAGCGCGGATGCGTTTTTTATCTCCGCGGTTGCTGCTGAGAAAAAAACGACCATTGGAGATGATAAAAAACACATTTTGCTACACAAGTTCACCGCTGGATGCGACTTTTGCCTTCGCAGTGACAGCGGAGACAAAAGCGCCCGCAGAGATGAAATAAACGCATTTTGATAATCCGATTCAGCGCGGATGCGTTTTTTATCTCCGCGGTTGCTGCTGAGAAAAAAACGACCATAGGAGATGATAAAAAACACATTTTGCTACACAAGTTCACCGCTGGATACATTTTATGCCTCCGCAGTGACAGCGGAGACAAAAGCGCCCGCAGAGATGAAATAAACGCATTTTGTTACACCGATTCAGCGCGGATGCGTTTTTTATCTCCGCGGTTGCTGCTGAGAAAAAAACGACCATTGGAGATGGTAAAAAACACATTTTGCTACACAAGTTCACCGCTGGATGCGTTTTTTGCCTCCGCAGTGACAGCGGAGACAAAAGCGCCCACAGAGATAAAATAAACTCATTTTGATACACCGATTCAGCGCGGATGCGTTTTTTATCTCCGCGGTTGCTGCTGAGAAAAAAACGACCATTGGGGATGATAAAAAACACATTTTGCTACACAAGTTCACCGCTGGATGCAACTTTTGCCTCCGCAGTGACAGCGGAGACAAAAGCGCCCGCAGAGATGAAATAAACGCATTTTGCTACACCGATTCAGCGCGGATGCGTTTTTTATCTCCGCGGTTGCTGCTGAGAAAAAAACGACCATAGGAGATGATAAAAAACACATTTTGCTACACAAGGTCACCGCTGGATACATTTTATGCCTCCGCAGTGACAGCGGAGACAAAAGCGCCCGCAGAGATGAAATAAACGCATTTTGCGACACCGATTCAGCGCGGATGCGTTTTCTATCTCCGCGGTTGCTGCTGAGAACAAAACGACCATAGGAGATGATAAAAAACACATTTTGCTACACAAGTTCACTGCTGGATACATTTTTTGCCTCCGCAGTGACAGCGGTGACAAAAGCGCCCGCAGAGATGAAATAAACGCATTTTGTTACACCGATTCAGCGCGGATGCGTTTTTTATCTCCGCGGTTGCTGCTGAGAAAAAAACGACCATTGGAGATGATAAAAAACACATTTTGCTACACAAGTTCACCGCTCGATGCGACTTTTGCCTTCGCAGTGACAGCGGAGACAAAAGCGCCCGCAGAGATGAAATAAACGCATTTTGATAATCCGAATCAGCGCGGATGCGTTTTTTATCTCCGCGGTTGCTGCTGAGAAAAAAACGACCATAGGAGATGATAAAAAACACATTTTGCTACACAAGTTCACCGCTGGATACATTTTATGCCTCCGCAGTGACAGCGGAGACAAAAGCGCCCGCAGAGATGAAATAAACGCATTTTGCTACACGGATTCAGCGCGGATGCGTTTTTTATCTCCGCGGTTGCTGCTGAGAAAAAAACGACCATTGGAGATGATGAAAAACACATTTTGCTACACAAGTTCACCGCTGGATGCGAATTTTTCCTCCGCAGTGACAGCGGAGAGAAAAGCGCCCGCAGAGATGAAAGAAACGCATTTTGCTACACCGATTCAGCGCGGATGCGTTTTTTATCTTCGCGGTTGCTGCTGAGAAAAAAACGACCATAGGAGATGATAAAAAACACATTTTGCTACACAAGTTCACCGCTGTATGCATTTTTTGCCTCCGTAGTGACAGCGGAGACAAAAGCGCCCGCAGAGATGAAATAAACGGGTTTTGCTACACCGATTCAACGCGGATGCGTTTTTATCTCCGCGGTTGCTGCTGAGAAAAAAACGACCATTGGAGATGGTAAAAAACACATTTTGCTACACAAGTTCAACGCTGGATGAGACTTATGCCTCCGCAGTGACAGCGGAGACTAAAGCGCCCGCAGAGATGAAAAAAACGCATTTTGCTTCACCGATTCAGCGCGGATGCGTTTTTTATCTCCGCGGTTGCTGCTGAGAAAAAAACGACAATAGGAGATGATAAAAAACACATTTTGCTACACAAGTTCACCGCTGTATGCATTTTTTTCCTCCGCAGTGACAGCGGAGACAAAAGCGCCCGCAGAGATGAAATAAACGCATTTTGATACACCGATTCAGCGCGGATGCGTTTTTTATCTCCGCGGTTGCTGCTGAGAAAAAAACGACCATTGGAGATGATAAAAAACACATTTTGCTACACAAGTTCACAGCTGGATGCGACTTTTGCCTTCGCAGGGACAGCGGAGACAAAAGCGCACGCAGTGATGAAAGAAACGCATTTTGGTACACCGATTCAGCGCGGATGCGTTTTTTATCTCCGCGGTTGCTGCTGAGAAAAAAACGACCATTGGAGATGATAAAAAACACATTTTGCTACACAAGTTCACCGCTGGATGCGACTTTTGCCTTCGCAGTGACAGCGGAGACAAAAGCGCCCGCAGAGATGAAATAAACGCATTTTGATAATCCGATTCAGCGCGGATGCGTTTTTTATCTCCGCGGTTGCTGCTGAGAAAAAAACGACCATAGGAGATGATAAAAAACACATTTTGCTACACAAGTTCACCGCTGGATACATTTTATGCCTCCGCAGTGACAGCGGAGACAAAAGCGCCCGCAGAGATGAAATAAACGCATTTTGTTACACCGATTCAGCGCGGATGCGTTTTTTATCTCCGCGGTTGCTGCTGAGAAAAAAACGACCATTGGAGATGGTAAAAAACACATTTTGCTACACAAGTTCACCGCTGGATGCGTTTTTTGCCTCCGCAGTGACAGCGGAGACAAAAGCGCCCACAGAGATAAAATAAACTCATTTTGATACACCGATTCAGCGCGGATGCGTTTTTTATCTCCGCGGTTGCTGCTGAGAAAAAAACGACCATTGGGGATGATAAAAAACACATTTTGCTACACAAGTTCACCGCTGGATGCAACTTTTGCCTCCGCAGTGACAGCGGAGACAAAAGCGCCCGCAGAGATGAAATAAACGCATTTTGCTACACCGATTCAGCGCGGATGCGTTTTTTATCTCCGCGGTTGCTGCTGAGAAAAAAACGACCATAGGAGATGATAAAAAACACATTTTGCTACACAAGGTCACCGCTGGATACATTTTATGCCTCCGCAGTGACAGCGGAGACAAAAGCGCCCGCAGAGATGAAATAAACGCATTTTGCGACACCGATTCAGCGCGGATGCGTTTTCTATCTCCGCGGTTGCTGCTGAGAACAAAACGACCATAGGAGATGATAAAAAACACATTTTGCTACACAAGTTCACTGCTGGATACATTTTTTGCCTCCGCAGTGACAGCGGTGACAAAAGCGCCCGCAGAGATGAAATAAACGCATTTTGTTACACCGATTCAGCGCGGATGCGTTTTTTATCTCCGCGGTTGCTGCTGAGAAAAAAACGACCATTGGAGATGATAAAAAACACATTTTGCTACACAAGTTCACCGCTGGATGCGACTTTTGCCTTCGCAGTGACAGCGGAGACAAAAGCGCCCGCAGAGATGAAATAAACGCATTTTGATAATCCGAATCAGCGCGGATGCGTTTTTTATCTCCGCGGTTGCTGCTGAGAAAAAAACGACCATAGGAGATGATAAAAAACACATTTTGCTACACAAGTTCACCGCTGGATACATTTTATGCCTCCGCAGTGACAGCGGAGACAAAAGCGCCCGCAGAGATGAAATAAACGCATTTTGCTACACGGATTCAGCGCGGATGCGTTTTTTATCTCCGCGGTTGCTGCTGAGAAAAAAACGACCATTGGAGATGGTAAAAAACACATTTTGCTACACAAGTTCACCGCTGGATGCGTTTTTTGCCTCCGCAGTGACAGCGGAGACAAAAGCGCCCGCAGAGATGAAATAAACGCATTTTGCTACACCGATTCAGCGCGGATGCGTTTTTTATCTCCGCGGTTGCTGCTGAGAAAAAAACGACCATTGGAGATGATAAAAAACACATTTTGCTACACAAGTTCACCGCTGGATGCGAATTTTTCCTCCGCAGTGACAGCGGAGACAAAAGCGCCCGCAGAGATGAAAGAAACGCATTTTGCTACACCGATTCAGCGCGGATGCGTTTTTTATCTTCGCGGTTGCTGCTGAGAAAAAAACGACCATAGGAGATGATAAAAAACACATTTTGCTACACAAGTTCACCGCTGTATGCATTTTTTGCCTCCGTAGTGACAGCGGAGACAAAAGCGCCCGCAGAGATGAAATAAACGGGTTTTGCTACACCGATTCAACGCGGATGCGTTTTTATCTCCGCGGTTGCTGCTGAGAAAAAAACGACCATTGGAGATGGTAAAAAACACATTTTGCTACACAAGTTCAACGCTGGATGAGACTTATGCCTCCGCAGTGACAGCGGAGACTAAAGCGCCCGCAGAGATGAAAAAAACGCATTTTGCTTCACCGATTCAGCGCGGATGCGTTTTTTATCTCCGCGGTTGCTGCTGAGAAAAAAACGACAATAGGAGATGATAAAAAACACATTTTGCTACACAAGTTCACCGCTGGATGCATTTTTTTCCTCCGCAGTGACAGCGGAGACAAAAGCGCCCGCAGAGATGAAATAAACGCATTTTGATACACCGATTCAGCGCGGATGCGTTTTTTATCTCCGCGGTTGCTGCTGAGAAAAAAACGACCATTGGAGATGATAAAAAACACATTTTGCTACACAAGTTCACAGCTGGATGCGACTTTTGCCTTCGCAGGGACAGCGGAGACAAAAGCGCACGCAGTGATGAAAGAAACGCATTTTGGTACACCGATTCAGCGCGGATGCGTTTTTTATCTCCGCGGTTGCTGCTGAGAAAAAAACGACCATTGGAGATGATAAAAAACACATTTTGCTACACAAGTTCACCGCTGGATGCGACTTTTGCCTTCGCAGTGACAGCGGAGACAAAAGCGCCCGCAGAGATGAAATAAACGCATTTTGATAATCCGATTCAGCGCGGATGCGTTTTTTATCTCCGCGGTTGCTGCTGAGAAAAAAACGACCATTGGAGATGATAAAAAACGCATTTTGCTACACCGTTTCAGCGCGGATGCGATTTTTATATCCATGGTTGCTGCTGAGAAAAGAACGACCATTGGAGATGATAAAAAACACATTTTGCTACACAAGTTCACCGCTGGATGCGACTTTTGCCTCCGCAGTGACAGCGGAGACAAAAGCGCCCGCAGAGATGAAAAAAACGCATTTAGCTTCACCGATTCAGCGCGGATGCGTTTCTTATCTCCGCGGTTGCTTCTGATAAAAAAACGACCATTGGAGATGATAAAAAACTCACTTTGCTACACAAGTTCACCGCTGGATGCGACTTTTGCCTCCGCAGTGACAGCGGAGACAAAAGCGCCCGCAGAGATGAAAAAACGCATTTTGCTTCACCGATTCAGCGCGGATGCGTTTTCTATCTCCGCGGTTGCCTAAGATAAAAAAACGACCATTGGAGATGATAAAAAACTCATTTTGCTACACGAGTTCACCGCTGGATGCGACTTTTGCCTCCGCAGTGACAGCGGAGACAAAAGCGCCCGCAGAGATGAAAAAAACGCATTTAGCTTCACCGATTCAGCGCGGATGCGTTTCTTATCTCCGCGGTTGCTTCTGATAAAAAAACGACCATTGGAGATGATAAAAAACTCATTTTGCTACACAAGTTCACCGCTGGATGCGACTTTTGCCTCCGCAGTGACAGCGGAGACAAAAGCGCCCGCAGAGATGAAATAAACGCATTTTGATACACCGAATCAGCGCGGATGCGTTTTTTATCTCCATGGTTGCTGCTGAGAAAAGAACGACCATTGGAGGTGATAAAAAACACATTTTGCTACACAAGTTCACCGCTGGATGCGACTTTTGCCTCCGCAGTGACAGCGGAGACAAAAGCGCCCGCAGCGATGAAATAAACGCATTTTGCTACACCGATTCAGCGCGGATGCGTTTTTTATCTCCGCGGTTGCTGCTGAGAAAAAAACGACCATTGGAGATGATAAAAAACGCATTTTGCTACACCGATTCAGCGCGGATGCGATTTTTATATCCATGGTTGCTGCTGAGAAAAGAACGACCATTGGAGATGATAAAAAACACATTTTGCTACACAAGGTCACCGCTGGATGCGACTTTTGCCTCCGCAGTGACAGCGGAGACAAAAGCGCCCGCAGCGATGAAATAAACGCATTTTGCTATACCGATTCAGCGCGGATGCGTTTTTTATCTCCGCGGTTGCTGCTGAGAAAAAAACGACCATTGGGGATGATAAAAAACACATTTTGCTACACAAGTTCACCGCTGGATGCAACTTTTGCCTCCGCAGTGACAGCGGAGACAAAAGCGCCCGCAGAGATGAAATAAACGCATTTTGCTACACCGATTCAGCGCGGATGCGTTTTTTATCTCCGCGGTTGCTGCTGAGAAAAAAACGACCATAGGAGATGATAAAAAACACATTTTGCTACACAAGGTCACCGCTGGATACATTTTATGCCTCCGCAGTGACAGCGGAGACAAAAGCGCCCGCAGAGATGAAATAAACGCATTTTGCGACACCGATTCAGCGCGGATGCGTTTTCTATCTCCGCGGTTGCTGCTGAGAACAAAACGACCATAGGAGATGATAAAAAACACATTTTGCTACACAAGTTCACTGCTGGATACATTTTTTGCCTCCGCAGTGACAGCGGTGACAAAAGCGCTCGCAGAGATGAAATAAACGCATTTTGATAAACCGATTCAGCGCGGATGCGTTTTTTATCTCCGCGGTTGCTGCTGAGAAAAAAACGACCATTGGAGATGATAAAAAACACATTTTGCTACACAAGTTCACCGCTGGATGCGACTTTTGCCTTCGCAGTGACAGCGGAGACAAAAGCGCCCGCAGAGATGAAAGAAACGCATTTTGATACACCGTTTCAGCGCGGATGCGTTTTTTATCTCCGCGGTTGCTGCTGAGAAAAAAACGACCATTGGAGATGATAAAAAACACATTTTGCTACACAAGTTCACCGCTGGATGCGACTTTTGCCTTCGCAGTGACAGCGGAGACAAAAGCGCCCGCAGAGATGAAATAAACGCATTTTGATAATCCGAATCAGCGCGGATGCGTTTTTTATCTCCGCGGTTGCTGCTGAGAAAAAAACGACCATAGGAGATGATAAAAAACACATTTTGCTACACAAGTTCACCGCTGGATACATTTTATGCCTCCGCAGTGACAGCGGAGACAAAAGCGCCCGCAGAGATGAAATAAACGCATTTTGCTACACGGATTCAGCGCGGATGCGTTTTTTATCTCCGCGGTTGCTGCTGAGAAAAAAACGACCATTGGAGATGGTAAAAAACACATTTTGCTACACAAGTTCACCGCTGGATGCGTTTTTTGCCTCCGCAGTGACAGCGGAGACAAAAGCGCCCGCAGAGATGAAATAAACGCATTTTGCTACACCGATTCAGCGCGGATGCGTTTTTTATCTCCGCGGTTGCTGCTGAGAAAAAAACGACCATTGGAGATGATAAAAAACACATTTTGCTACACAAGTTCACCGCTGGATGCGAATTTTTCCTCCGCAGTGACAGCGGAGAGAAAAGCGCCCGCAGAGATGAAAGAAACGCATTTTGCTACACCGATTCAGCGCGGATGCGTTTTTTATCTTCGCGGTTGCTGCTGAGAAAAAAACGACCATAGGAGATGATAAAAAACACATTTTGCTACACAAGTTCACCGCTGTATGCATTTTTAGCCTCCGTAGTGACAGCGGAGACAAAAGCGCCCGCAGAGATGAAATAAACGGGTTTTGCTACACCGATTCAACGCGGATGCGTTTTTATCTCCGCGGTTGCTGCTGAGAAAAAAACGACCATTGGAGATGGTAAAAAACACATTTTGCTACACAAGTTCAACGCTGGATGAGACTTATGCCTCCGCAGTGACAGCGGAGACTAAAGCGCCCGCAGAGATGAAAAAAATGCATTTTGCTTCACCGATTCCGCGCGGATGCGTTTTTTATCTCCGCGGTTGCTGCTGAGAAAAAAACGACCATAGGAGATGATAAAAAACACATTTTGCTACACAAGTTCACCGCTGGATGCATTTTTTTCCTCCGCAGTGACAGCGGAGACAAAAGCGCCCGCAGAGATGAAATAAACGCATTTTGATACACCGATCAGCGCGGATGCGTTTTTTATCTCCGCGGTTGCTGCTGAGAAAAAAACGACCATTGGAGATGATAAAAAACACATTTTGCTACACAAGTTCACAGCTGGATGCGACTTTTGCCTTCGCAGGGACAGCGGAGACAAAAGCGCACGCAGTGATGAAAGAAACGCATTTTGGTACACCGATTCAGCGCGGATGCGTTTTTTATCTCCGCGGTTGCTGCTGAGAAAAAAACGACCATTGGAGATGATAAAAAACACATTTTGCTACACAAGTTCACCGCTGGATGCGACTTTTGCCTTCGCAGTGACAGCGGAGACAAAAGCGCCCGCAGAGATGAAATAAACGCATTTTGATAATCCGATTCAGCGCGGATGCGTTTTTTATCTCCGCGGTTGCTGCTGAGAAAAAAACGACCATTGGAGATGATAAAAAACGCATTTTGCTACACCGTTTCAGCGCGGATGCGATTTTTATATCCATGGTTGCTGCTGAGAAAGAACGACCATTGGAGATGATAAAAAACACATTTTGCTACACAAGTTCACCGCTGGATGCGACTTTTGCCTCCGCAGTGACAGCGGAGACAAAAGCGCCCGCAGAGATGAAAAAAACGCATTTAGCTTCACCGATTCAGCGCGGATGCGTTTTTTATCTCCGCGGTTGCTGCTGAGAAAAAAACGACCATAGGAGATGATAAAAAACACATTTTGCTACACAAGGTCACCGCTGGATGCGACTTTTGCCTCCGCAGTGACAGCGGAGACAAAAGCGCCCGCAGCGATGAAATAAACGCATTTTGCTATACCGATTCAGCGCGGATGCGTTTTTTATCTCCGCGGTTGCTGCTGTGAAAAAAACGACCATTGGAGATGATAAAAAACACATTTTGCTACACAAGTTCATCCGCTGGATGCGACTTTTGCCTTCGCATTGACAGCGGAGACAAAAGCGCCTGCAGAGATGAAAGAAACACATTTTGATACACCGATTCAGCGCGGATGCGTTTTTTATCTCCGCGGTTGCTGCTGAGAAAAAAACGACCATTGGAGATGATAAAAAACACATTTTGCTACACAAGTTCACCGCTGGATGCGTTTTTTGCCTCCGCAGTGACAGCGGAGACAAAAGCGCCCGCAGAGATGAAATAAACGCATTTTGCTTCACCGATTCAGCGCGGATGCGTTTTTTATCTCCGCGGTTGCTTCTGATAAAAAAACGACCATTGGAGATGATGAAAAACTCATTTTGCTACACAAGTTCACCGCTGGATGCGACTTTTGCCTCCGCAGTGACAGCGGAGACAAAAGCGCCCGCAGAGATGAAAGAAACGCATTTTGCTACACCGATTCAGCGCGGATGCGTTTTTTATCTCCGCGGTTGCTGCTGAGAAAAAAACGACCATTGGAGATGATAGAAAACTCATTTTGCTACACAAGTTCACCGTTGGATGCGTCTTTTGCCTCCACAGTGACAGCGGAGACAAAAGCGCCCGCAGAGATGAAAGAAACGCAATTTGCTACACCGATTCAGCGCGGATGCGTTTTTTATCTCTGCGGTTGCTTCTGAGAAAAAAACGACCATTGGAGATGATAAAAAACACATTTTGCTACACAAGTTCACCGCTGGATGCGTTTTTTGCCTCCGCAGTGATAGCGGAGACAAAAGCGCCCGCAGAGATGAAATAAACGCATTTTGCTTCACAGATTCAGCGCGGATGCGTTTTTTATCTCCGCGGTTGCTTCTGATAAAAAAACGACCATTGGAAATGATAAAAAACTCATTTTGCTACACAAGTTCACCGCTGGATGCGACTTTTGCCTCCGCAATGACAGCGGAGACAAAAGCGCCCGCAGAGATGAAAGAAACGCATTTTGCTATACCGATTCAGCGCGGATGCGTTTTTTATCTCCGCGGTTGCTGCTGAGAAAAAAACGACCATTGGAGATGATAAAAAACACATTTTGCTACAAAAGTTCACCGCTGGATGCGTTTTTTGCCTCCGCAGTGACAGCGGAGACAAAAGCGCCCGCAGAGATGAAATAAACGCATTTTGATACACCGATTCAGCGCGGATGCGTTTTTTATCTCCATGGTTGCTGCTGAGAAAAAAAACGACCATTGGAGATGATAAAAAACACATTTTGCTACACAAGTTCACCGCTGGATGCGACTTTTGCCTCCGCAGTGACAGCGGAGACAAAAGCGCCCGCAGCGATGAAATAAACGCATTTTGCTACACCGATTCAGCGCGGATGCGTTTTTTATCTCCATGGTTGCTGCTGAGAAAAGAACGACCATTGGAGATGATAAAAAACTCATTTTGCTACACAAGTTCACCGCTGGATGCGACTTTTGCCTCCGCAGTGACAGCGGAGACAAAAGCGCCCGCAGAGATGAAAGAAACGCATTTTGCTACACCGATTCAGCGCGGATGCGTTTTTTATCTCCGCGGTTGCTTCTGATAAAAAAACGACCACTGGAGATGATAAAAAACACATTTTGCTACACAAGTTCACCGCTGTATGCATTTTTTGCCTCCGTAGTGACAGCGGAGACAAAAGCGCCCGCAGAGATGAAATAAACGGGTTTTGCTACACCGATTCAACGCGGATGCGTTTTTATCTCCGCGGTTGCTGCTGAGAAAAAAACGACCATTGGAGATGGTAAAAAACACATTTTGCTACACAAGTTCAACGCTGGATGAGACTTATGCCTCCGCAGTGACAGCGGAGACTAAAGCGCCCGCAGAGATGAAAAAAATGCATTTTGCTTCACCGATTCAGCGCGGATGCGTTTTTTATCTCCGCGGTTGCTGCTGAGAAAAAAACGACCATAGGAGATGATAAAAAACACATTTTGCTACACAAGTTCACCGCTGGATGCATTTTTTTCCTCCGCAGTGACAGCGGAGACAAAAGCGCCCGCAGAGATGAAATAAACGCATTTTGATACACCGATTCAGCGCGGATGCGTTTTTTATCTCCGCGGTTGCTGCTGAGAAAAAAACGACCATTGGAGATGATAAAAAACACATTTTGCTACACAAGTTCACAGCTGGATGCGACTTTTGCCTTCGCAGGGACAGCGGAGACAAAAGCGCACGCAGTGATGAAAGAAACGCATTTTGGTACACCGATTCAGCGCGGATGCGTTTTTTATCTCCGCGGTTGCTGCTGAGAAAAAAACGACCATTGGAGATGATAAAAAACGCATTTTGCTACACCGTTTCAGCGCGGATGCGATTTTTATATCCATGGTTGCTGCTGAGAAAAGAACGACCATTGGAGATGATAAAAAACACATTTTGCTACACAAGTTCACCGCTGGATGCGACTTTTGCCTCCGCAGTGACAGCGGAGACAAAAGCGCCCGCAGAGATGAAAAAAACGCATTTAGCTTCACCGATTCAGCGCGGATGCGTTTCTTATCTCCGCGGTTGCTTCTGATAAAAAAACGACCATTGGAGATGATAAAAAACTCACTTTGCTACACAAGTTCACCGCTGGATGCGACTTTTGCCTCCGCAGTGACAGCGGAGACAAAAGCGCCCGCAGAGATGAAAAAACGCATTTTGCTTCACCGATTCAGCGCGGATGCGTTTTCTATCTCCGCGGTTGCCTAAGATAAAAAAACGACCATTGGAGATGATAAAAAACTCATTTTGCTACACGAGTTCACCGCTGGATGCGACTTTTGCCTCCGCAGTGACAGCGGAGACAAAAGCGCCCGCAGAGATGAAAAAAACGCATTTAGCTTCACCGATTCAGCGCGGATGCGTTTCTTATCTCCGCGGTTGCTTCTGATAAAAAAACGACCATTGGAGATGATAAAAAACTCACTTTGCTACACAAGTTCACCGCTGGATGCGACTTTTGCCTCCGCAGTGACAGCGGAGACAAAAGCGCCCGCAGAGATGAAATAAACGCATTTTGATACACCGAATCAGCGCGGATGCGTTTTTTATCTCCATGGTTGCTGCTGAGAAAAGAACGACCATTGGAGGTGATAAAAAACACATTTTGCTACACAAGTTCACCGCTGGATGCGACTTTTGCCTCCGCAGTGACAGCGGAGACAAAAGCGCCCGCAGCGATGAAATAAACGCATTTTGCTACACCGATTCAGCGCGGATGCGTTTTTTATCTCCGCGGTTGCTGCTGAGAAAAAAACGACCATTGGAGATGATAAAAAACGCATTTTGCTACACCGATTCAGCGCGGATGCGATTTTTATATCCATGGTTGCTGCTGAGAAAAGAACGACCATTGGAGATGATAAAAAACACATTTTGCTACACAAGGTCACCGCTGGATGCGACTTTTGCCTCCGCAGTGACAGCGGAGACAAAAGCGCCCGCAGCGATGAAATAAACGCATTTTGCTATACCGATTCAGCGCGGATGCGTTTTTTATCTCCGCGGTTGCTGCTGTGAAAAAAACGACCATTGGAGATGATAAAAAACACATTTTGCTACACAAGTTCACCGCTGGATGCGACTTTTGCCTTCGCATTGACAGCGGAGACAAAAGCGCCTGCAGAGATGAAAGAAACACATTTTGATACACCGATTCAGCGCGGATGCGTTTTTTATCTCCGCGGTTGCTGCTGAGAAAAAAACGACCATTGGAGATGATAAAAAACACATTTTGCTACACAAGTTCACCGCTGGATGCGTTTTTTGCCTCCGCAGTGACAGCGGAGACAAAAGCGCCCGCAGAGATGAAATAAACGCATTTTGCTTCACCGATTCAGCGCGGATGCGTTTTTTATCTCCGCGGTTGCTTCTGATAAAAAAACGACCATTGGAGATGATGAAAAACTCATTTTGCTACACAAGTTCACCGCTGGATGCGACTTTTGCCTCCGCAGTGACAGCGGAGACAAAAGCGCCCGCAGAGATGAAAGAAACGCATTTTGCTACACCGATTCAGCGCGGATGCGTTTTTTATCTCCGCGGTTGCTGCTGAGAAAAAAACGACCATTGGAGATGATAGAAAACTCATTTTGCTACACAAGTTCACCGTTGGATGCGTCTTTTGCCTCCACAGTGACAGCGGAGACAAAAGCGCCCGCAGAGATGAAAGAAACGCAATTTGCTACACCGATTCAGCGCGGATGCGTTTTTTATCTCTGCGGTTGCTTCTGAGAAAAAAACGACCATTGGAGATGATAAAAAACACATTTTGCTACACAAGTTCACCGCTGGATGCGTTTTTTGCCTCCGCAGTGATAGCGGAGACAAAAGCGCCCGCAGAGATGAAATAAACGCATTTTGCTTCACAGATTCAGCGCGGATGCGTTTTTTATCTCCGCGGTTGCTTCTGATAAAAAAACGACCATTGGAAATGATAAAAAACTCATTTTGCTACACAAGTTCACCGCTGGATGCGACTTTTGCCTCCGCAATGACAGCGGAGACAAAAGCGCCCGCAGAGATGAAAGAAACGCATTTTGCTATACCGATTCAGCGCGGATGCGTTTTTTATCTCCGCGGTTGCTGCTGAGAAAAAAACGACCATTGGAGATGATAAAAAACACATTTTGCTACAAAAGTTCACCGCTGGATGCGTTTTTTGCCTCCGCAGTGACAGCGGAGACAAAAGCGCCCGCAGAGATGAAATAAACGCATTTTGATACACCGATTCAGCGCGGATGCGTTTTTTATCTCCATGGTTGCTGCTGAGAAAAAAACGACAATTGGAGATGATAAAAAACACATTTTGCTACACAAGTTCACCGCTGGATGCGACTTTTGCCTCCGCAGTGACAGCGGAGACAAAAGCGCCCGCAGCGATGAAATAAACGCATTTTGCTACACCGATTCAGCGCGGATGCGTTTTTTATCTCCATGGTTGCTGCTGAGAAAAGAACGACCATTGGAGATGATAAAAAACTCATTTTGCTACACAAGTTCACCGCTGGATGCGACTTTTGCCTCCGCAGTGACAGCGGAGACAAAAGCGCCCGCAGAGATGAAAGAAACGCATTTTGCTACACCGATTCAGCGCGGATGCGTTTTTTATCTCCGCGGTTGCTTCTGATAAAAAAACGACCACTGGAGATGATAAAAAACACATTTTGCTACACAAGTTCACCGCTGGATGCGTTTTTTTGCCTCCGCAGTGACAGCGGAGACAAAAGCGCCCGCAGAGATGAAAAAAACGCATTTTGCTTCACCGTTTCAGCGCGGATGCGTTTTCTATCTCCGCGGTTGCCTAAGATAAAAAAACGACCATTGGAGATGATAAAAAACTCATTTTGCTACACGAGTTCACCGCTGGATGCGACTTTTGCCTCCGCAGTGACAGCGGAGACAAAAGCGCCCGCAGAGATGAAAAAAAACGCATTTAGCTTCACCGATTCAGCGCGGATGCGTTTCTTATCTCCGCGGTTGCTTCTGATAAAAAAACGACCATTGGAGATGATAAAAAACTCACTTTGCTACACAAGTTCACCGCTGGATGCGACTTTTTCCTCCGCAGTGACAGCGGAGACAAAAGCGCCCGCAGAGATGAAATAAACGCATTTTGATACACCGAATCAGCGCGGATGCGTTTTTTATCTCCATGGTTGCTGCTGAGAAAAGAACGACCATTGGAGGTGATAAAAAACACATTTTGCTACACAAGTTCACCGCTGGATGCGACTTTTGCCTCCGCAGTGACAGCGGAGACAAAAGCGCCCGCAGCGATGAAATAAACGCATTTTGCTACACCGATTCAGCGCGGATACGTTTTTTATCTCCGCGGTTGCTGCTGAGAAAAAAACGACCATTGGAGATGATAAAAAACGCATTTTGCTACACCGTTTCAGCGCGGATGCGATTTTTATATCCATGGTTGCTGCTGAGAAAAGAACGACCATTGGAGATGATAAAAAACACATTTTGCTACACAAGTTCACCCGCTGGATGCGACTTTTGCCTCCGCAGTGACAGCGGAGACAAAAGCGCCCGCAGAGATGAAAAAAACGCATTTAGCTTCACCGATTCAGCGCGGATGCGTTTCTTATCTCCGCGGTTGCTTCTGATAAAAAAACGACCATTGGAGATGATAAAAAACTCACTTTGCTACACAAGTTCCACCGCTGGATGCGACTTTTGCCTCCGCAGTGACAGCGGAGACAAAAGCGCCCGCAGAGATGAAATAAACGCATTTTGATACACCGAATCAGCGCGGATGCGTTTTTTATCTCCATGGTTGCTGCTGAGAAAAGAACGACCATTGGAGGTGATAAAAAACACATTTTGCTACACAAGTTCACCGCTGGATGCGACTTTTGCCTCCGCAGTGACAGCGGAGACAAAAGCGCCCGCAGCGATGAAATAAACGCATTTTGCTACACCGATTCAGCGCGGATGCGATTTTTATATCCATGGTTGCTGCTGAGAAAAGAACGACCATTGGAGATGATAAAAAACACATTTTGCTACACAAGTTCACCGCTGGATGCGACTTTTGCCTCCGCAGTGACAGCGGAGACAAAAGCGCCCGCAGAGATGAAAAAAACGCATTTAGCTTCACCGATTCAGCGCGGATGCGTTTCTTATCTCCGCGGTTGCTTCTGATAAAAAAACGACCATTGGAGATGATAAAAAACTCACTTTGCTACACAAGTTCACCGCTGGATGCGACTTTTGCCTCCGCAGTGACAGCGGAGACAAAAGCGCCCGCAGAGATGAAATAAACGCATTTTGATACACCGAATCAGCGCGGATGCGTTTTTTATCTCCATGGTTGCTGCTGAGAAAAGAACGACCATTGGAGGTGATAAAAAACACATTTTGCTACACAAGTTCACCGCTGGATGCGACTTTTGCCTCCGCAGTGACAGCGGAGACAAAAGCGCCCGCAGCGATGAAATAAACGCATTTTGCTACACCGATTCAGCGCGGATGCGTTTTTTATCTCCGCGGTTGCTGCTGAGAAAAAAACGACCATTGGAGATGATAAAAAACACATTTTGCTACACAAGTTCGCCGCTGGATGCGTTTTTGCCTCCGCAGTGACAGCGGAGACAAAAGCGCCCGCAGAGATGAAATAAACGCATTTTGCTTCACCGATTCAGCGCGGATGCGTTTTTTATCTCCGCGGTTGCTTCTGATAAAAAAACGACCATTGGAGATGATAAAAAACTCATTTTGCTACACAAGTTCTCCGCTGGATGCGACTTTTGCCTCCGCAGTGACAGCGGAGACAAGAGCGCCCGCAGAGATGAAATAAACGCATTTTGCTACACCGATTCAGCGCGGATGCGTTTTTTATATCCATGGTTGCTGCTGAGAAAAGAACGACCATTGGAGATGATAAAAAACACATTTTGCTACACAAGTTCACCGCTGGATGCGACTTTTGCCTCCGCAGTGACAGCGGAGACAAAAGCGCCCGCAGCGATGAAAATAACGCATTTTGCTTCACCGATTCAGCGCGGATGCGTTTTTTATCTCCGCGGTTGCTTCTGATAAAAAAACGACCATTGGAGATGATAAAAAACTCATTTTGCTACACAAGTTCTCCGATGGATGCGACTTTTGCCTCCGCAATGACAGCGGAGACAAAAGCGCCCGCAGAGATGAAAGAAACGCATTTTGCTATACCGATTCAGCGCGGATGCATTTTTTATCTCCGCGGTTGCTGCTGAGAAAAAAACGACCATTGGAGATGATAAAAAACACATTTTGCTACACAAGTTCACCGCTGTATGCATTTTTTGCCTCCGCAGTGACAGCGGAGACAAAAGCGCCCGCAGAGATGAAATAAACGCATTTTGATACACCGATTCAGCGCGGATGCGTTTTTTATCTCCGCGGTTGCTGCTGTGAAAAATACGACCATTGGAGATGATAAAAAACACATTTTGCTACACAAGTTCACCGCTGTATGCATTTTTTGCCTCCGCAGTGACAGCGGAGACAAAAGCGCCCGCAGAGATGAAATAAACGCATTTTGATACACCGATTCAGCGCGGATGCGTTTTTTATCTCCGCGGTTTGCTGCTGAGAAAAAAACGACCATTGGAGATGATAAAAAACACATTTTGCTACACAAGTTCACCGCTGGATGCGTTTTTTGCCTCCGCAGTGACAGCGGAGACAAAAGCGCCCGCAGAGATGAAATAGACGCATTTTGATACACCGATTCAGCGCGGATGCGTTTTTTATCTCCATGGTTGCTGCTGAGAAAAAAACGACCATTGGAGATGATAAAAAACACATTTTGCTACACAAGTTCACCGCTGGATGCGACTTTTGCCTCCGCAGTGACAGCGGAGACAAAAGCGCCCCGCAGCGATGAAATAAACGCATTTTGCTACACCGATTCAGCGCGGATGCGTTTTTTATCTCCATGGTTGCTGCTGAGAAAAGAACGACCATTGGAGATGATAAAAAACACATTTTGCTACACAAGCTCACCGCTGGATGCGACTTTTGCCTCCGCAGTGACAGCGGAGACAAAAGCGCCCGCAGAAATGAAAGAAACGCATTTTGCTACACCGATTCAGCGCGGATGCGTTTTTTATCTCCGCGGTTGCTGCTGAGAAAAATACGACCATTGGAGATGATAAAAAACACATTTTGCTACACCAGTTCACCGCTGGT